>JAVDPK010001033.1:641622-662520 GCA_034780415.1 Cichlasoma orientale | reverse complement strand
AGTACCCTGTCGCGGGCCGGATGAAAAGCCCTGGCGGGCCGGATGTGGCCCGCGGGCCGCCAGTTGACGTTCCCTGCCCTAGTGGGTGTTGGGGGTAGGGAGAGAGTGTACAGCGAGACTTAAAGGGTTGCAGTTCAATGAGCGGGTACAACTGACTCTTGTTTTTTCCCCTTCTGCTTGCATGGCCAGTAATAGCATATTGATTGTTTACATAGCAGCCCCACACAGCAAAGTGACAGTCTATCCTCTCTACTGCCTCCTCTTTTTTGGGCTCCCTCTGTTTTTTTGTTTTGTTTTTTTTTTATATTCCTACTCTCTTGCGGGGGGGGGGGGGCGGGGGGGTTCGCTTACCCACCCACTCCCCCGCCCCAATGTTCTCACCTTTTTTCCTCCTCGACTTCTCCTCCCTTGTTTAAATGGCTGCATGATGGCCAGGTTGGTGCCACAACAGGACTCTGCAGCACAGAAGGCACTGTGCCACCCTGTGCCAAGGTCATGCTGGGCAGCCATATTGCATTTTATGAGTAGGTGGTCTGCACTAATCATTAGTATCCCCCCTTGTTAGATTTAACATCCATGTTAACCAGGGTAGATTCTGAGCAGGCAGCTATGCTGACTGCTAAAAGCCTTTCCTCCTTTATCCCAATGTTGCTTTTTTTAGATTTAGTATTGCACAAGATTATATCCACTGTTTAGTGTGTGTGTGTCTGTGTGTATGTGTGTGTGCGCGTGTGTGTGTATAATGCCGTATTTAAACAGGAAGAGCTGCAAAACAAGTGTCATTAGTTGCTGTTGTGATTAGAACTTGCTCTTGGCACAGTGACTCATGGCATGTTCTGACATTTTGTGGATATAGGGCTGGAGAGTGCACTTAATTGCTTTTACAGCCACCTGGACCAAAAGAGCATATTTACCCTTGAGCACCTACAGAAACCTGTACTCATTTTATGTTTCTATAAATCCGCCACATCCCTGGAGACAAAAATATCATTTGATGCCAAGTTTCTCTCTGACTTTATAGGTGACGCCAGTGGCTGGACCCCCAGAAGGAGGCACCCGGGTGACCATCCATGGCACAAACCTTGGTCTGGCTTTCTCAGATATGGTCGGCAATGTGGAGGTGGCAGGCGTGAGGTGCACCCCTGTAGAGGATGGCTACATCATTGCTGAACAGTAAGTCATAAAAACGAGATAAGTACTGGAATGTTAATTTTGCAACTATTGCTGTTATTTATTATTGATGGAAAACGACACATCATTTAATTACAGAGTTTTCTAAAAAAAAATTTGGAAACACAATTGTTCCTTCGAGTTAATTGAAAACACAATTGCTCTTTAATCAGCCAATAATCCCAATTTGTAAACAAGCGACAGCAGTCCAGACATATGAGATACATGCAAGTATGCAATAATAACTAATTATGTAACAAATTATAACAGAAGTCATTTGCAGAAACTGTATATATGCATTTATAGTGTATAATTTTAATTTGTCACTATAACAGTTATTTATAGGATTTGTTAGACATGGTGTGGCCACATGCCCTCTCACCTTTCTGCCAGCAGCAAGCTATCCTAAATCAACTACGTCTATTAACTATCCTGTAAACCTCTCTAATAAAAAACAAACTTTATAAAGTCTGTAAGAATGGGTGAAGTTTCATATATTTATTCACTTACTCAGATATTAATCGTAAATTTAATTATATGATAAAATATTTTATATTTTTATTTATGTATTTAATATTGAACAATCCATAATCATGCATTAAATCAGTTATTAACTCTCATAATATCATGCATCTAGCCTTGGGTTTTGATACATTATTTATGTGGTGTAACAGCTAATAAACTCTAAACTATATATGTGTATTGCATAATCTCCACTTTAATGAAGACTGGAGCAGGTCCAAACAGTCTGGTCCTGACATTGCTGTTTTCCCCCCTGCAGCACACTAGCCCAGTTCTGTGTAGCTCATCTAGTCAGCAGCAATCCCATAACAGCTGTGTGTGTTTACTTGTGTTTACCTCCTTAATTGTCCCATGCTGTGTGTACATCATGGTAAAGTCTGTCCCGTTCACCCTGAACTAATGAAACGTGGCCCATGCTTCACAACTTGCCCACCACCCCCTTGGCTAGACACACAAACGTGTGTAAACCTAAAGACCCGGTGCCTCGTGGTTGTTTAATCTCCCAAGGTTATGTTAGCCCTACGCAGGATATATGTATGTATAGATAGCGCCTTAATGTACCCTAAAAATATATTTACATATTTAGATTGGGGTTAGGCTGAATTGCCTTTGGGTGTTGAACTTCCTTGTTGGAGGAAATGCGATACTTTATTTTAAAAAATAATAATCCTATTATAATTTTTAAGGCTGTTATGCAGAAGGCACGAAAATACACATTATGCAGCAATTATAGGTGAGTTAATTGTACCATGCAAAATCGATGGAATACGAGAAAAAATGTATTAAAACACAGTACAGCATAGCTATTGTAACCTCATTACTGGACCCCCGCATCCGCCACAGCTCCCAAGACACATTATTGTAATGCTTATAGTTTTCTTTAGGTGAGACAGGTGCTCAGAAATAATTGGCTTTTCTTTCAGTTGGAGTGAAATTCTCTCTCTGCTGACTTTAAGTCAGTAAGAAAATGGTGTTAAGTTTGAAATGTATAGCAGTTCACTGAAACAGAGATGACAGGCATGAACCCACACGTGAATGAACCCACACACCAACAGCCATTCACACATACGGGTTATCGCTGTCATGGTTCTCAGAGGAGCCTTTAACCTTAATTCTTTTCTTGGCCTACTTCTGCCCTCAGAAAGAGAACAGCTAAGCACTGCACCATTGCTATAAGTCACATAGTTTCTCTCCTGCATGGTGTTATAAATACATATGTCACAGTCACATATGCACGGTTGCCACTAGCTTACTGTTTATTGTGATGCCCATCAGTATTGTTAAAGTACTGGTAAAGTAATAAAGATATAACAGCTCGCATGACATGGAGGACGTCTGTGGCTCCTTGCCCTGCATTGAGCAGCTGTAATTAAAATCCACTTGGCTGTAGGGGACACTTTGTGTGCAGCACACTGGTCTGACAGCACTTTAATGCGACTGGGGACAAGCTAGGGAATTCATTTATATGGCGGGTAAAGGGGAAAAAGAATTGACTGAGCAAAATTAAAGAACTAACCTATCACCTCTTCAGTCAAACTTTGAAGGAGTTGAAGTCATCCAGATGATATACTGAGCTGGACTTTTATTCAGCACCTTTGGGTTGTGTTTTGGCTCTAGGTGCATTATGCACATGTCCTTAGCTGACTGTTGGTGTTTGTTTTGAGTCTTAATTCAGTCATCAGCCATCCTATGATGGGCTGGACAGGACAAAAAAAAAACCATACATACATATTTATGTGTCTTTTATGTTACTACTTCAGAGGTATGTGTGAAAGCCACTTTTGCTTTGAAGAAAAAGTCAGAACTTTTGTGTTTTTTCAGCAGTCAGAAGGTACATTTTTCTCAGGGCTGATTCTATTCTGCAGCATTTTTGTAGTTTCCAAATTGAAACAAATTGAAACTCCTTATTTGCAAGAATTAATTTTTAAAAGTATCCCTTCATTTTTATTTATTTGTTTGTTTGTTTTTAGCAGACTTATCTGCAATTTTCCACAGAGAAGATCCAAATTAATACGTTTTAAATAGCCAAATGTATTTCCATAAATCTGCAAGTTTGCAAATGACCGGTATAGTAGGCTTTTAGGTAGGGAAGCAACTGAGTCTCTGTTTCTGTGAGGTGCAGTAGGAGGATAATATTAGGTTTGTCAGCAAGTAAATCCTGCTTTAGCTACACTCTTCCACATCCAACAAAGCTCCTAAAGTCATTTGTTGTAATTCTGATGATCAGTGCTGGAGAAACAATACATCTGCTCTGCTTCATCAGCTCCACTCCTACCTGCCCCTGCCATCTGCTTCCCCACGTATTCCATCTCTCTTTCCACACTGTGATTGCTTCTTGTACTTTATTACTCCCTGGTACCAGCGATCAATAGACGTTCTCATTTTATTATGTCATTCGATCTAGTCACCTGCAGTGCTGGGAGATACCGGATCACATGATATGATGGAACGGTATTGATCTTGCTGCATGATTTACATTAGACTCGCTGCACTGGCACAGCACCATCGCTGTCGGGGGGCCTAGCTGTTAGTGGGAAATTTACTACATTCAGGTGCAGCGTGTTTGAGTGCCAAGGGAGGAGGAGCCATGGTCTCATTTAAAGATTGTCATCGATGTCTGGCTGTGTCCTGTAATGAAATGCGTGAAACAACAAAAGAAAATTGTAATTAGAGCAGAAGATATATCAATATCAAGCAGAGAAGAGTTTTGATTATTCTTTTCCACAACTTTGCTAATTTAAGCATTCAATCATGAAGACAGCTTTTAAGTTTGAAGTTACTTTCAAGAAAGCTAGAATTCCAGCTCCAAGTATTTGGTGTGGGGGAATTTGGGAGTTTGGATTTTAAGCATTTAGCTCTCATTTTTGTACCTGAAATAATTTTAACTGAAAAACAAAAATCTGTCTTTTGCAGGATTGTATGTGAGATGGATATGGCCCATGCAGACAACAGACCTGGTCCAGTACAGCTCTGTGTCGGAGAGTGCAAACCAGAACTCAGGGCTCGCTCGTCGCAACTCTACTCCTTTGTGGTATGACTGCAATTACACTGCATTTGTAAATGTATTACAGCAATACTTGTAAGTCATGATGTAGTCAGTATGAGGCTGAGAAAGAATCTGTTTTTCTTTAAAGTGATTTGTTCTTGCAAATGATGTTTATGGGCCACAGGCAAATACTGATATTTGAATTGCTTTATATAACAGCATTGTAATTAGGCAGCCCTATGCATGCGTACTTATTATTTTAGAAATGACATTCTTCAGCTGATAGAACAAGGTTTTCAAGGGGTCCACAGTAATAATCTTTTTGCATATATAGTTGTCGCTACTATTTGTCTTTACTAGTAAGAACATCGTGAAGTTAATATTGTCTCATATACAGTGATCAAAAAAAATTAAAGGAACACTTTGAAAACACATCCAATCTCAATGGGGAAAAAACATCATGCTGGATATCTATGCTGATATGGACTGAGTAATTTGTTAAGAACAAAAGGATGCCACATGGTTTGATTAAAATGATCAAGCTACAGAGGGCTGAAATCAAAGACACCCCGAAAATCAAAGTGACAAAATTATACATCCAGCTAGTCCGCAATTTCATTTCATCAAAATGGGACTCAGTAGTTTGCATGGCCCCCATGTGCTTGTATGAATGCCTATTAACATTGGGGCATGCTCCTAATGACGACTGATAGTGTCCTGGGGGGATCTTCTCCTAGATTTGGAGCAGGGCATCACTGAACTCCCAGACAGTCTGAAGTGCAACCTGGTGGCATCGGATGGACTAAAACATAATGTCCCAGAGGTTTTCTATTGGATTTAGGTCAGGCTAGCATGGGGCACAGTCAGTGGTGTATCAATTCCTTTATCCTCCAGGAACTGCCTGCATACTCTTGCCACATTAGGCCAGGCATTGTTGTGCACCTGGAGGAACCCAGGACCAACTGCACTGTAGTGTCTGACAATGGGTCCAGCCTCTGTAGAGTCCAGGTATTGCCTCATGCTACACACTGACCCTAGCAAAATGCAAAACCAGTGAACAAACAGAAGGAAAAAATGAGGTGGGAAAAAAATGTTAGTGGTCTCCACCTGTAAAACCATTCCTGTTTTGGGGGTTGTCTCATTGCTGCTGCTCTAGTGCACCTGGTGTTAATTTCATTAACAGCAAAGCAGCTGAAACTGATTAACATCCCCCTCCACTACTTAACTGACCAGATCAATATCCCAGAAGTTTAAGTGACTTGAAGCTATACTCTGATTAAAAAGTTCCTGCAGAGCAGCTACCTAAACTCTACTCCCACAGAGGTCAATTATCTCGTTAATAGTGTTACACTATGAGTGCATGTCCAGAGTCATACACTCACTGCGTATGACTCTGAAAACTGTGGCTCCTCTGAAAAAGAGAGCCTCGACTCAGAAGTGCCTGACTCTGTAGTATAACCCACAAACACAGCTCAAAACAGATAACTCGTAAGCTGGAGAGGAAATGGCGTCTCACTAATTTAGAAGTTATTCATTTAGCCTGGAAAAAGAGCTTGTTGCTCTATGAAAAAGCCACGTGTAAATCTAGGACATCTTACTATTTATCACTGATTGAAGAAAATAAGAACAACTCCAGTATTTTTCTCAGCACTGTAGCCAGGCTGACACAGAGTCAGAGCTCTGTTGAGCCAGGTATTCATTTAATCTTAACTAGTAATGACTTCATGAATTTCTTCACAAATAAAAATGTAACCGTTAGAGAAAAAATTATTATAACCATCTCACAGACATATCATTATGTACAGCTACTTTCAAAACTACTGATATTTATTTAGAGTATTTCTCTCTGATTGAGCTTTGTGAGTTAATTTCAATAGTTACTTCCTCCAAACAGCAATGTGTCTACCTACCCCATTCCTGCAAGACTGCTAGTAGTAGTAGTCCTACCATTAATTAATGCGTCGATCTTAAATATGATCAATCTGTCTCTATTACTGGGCTACATACCTCAGGCCTTTAAGGTGGCAGTAATTAAACCGTTACTTAAAAAGCTATCATTTGACCCAGCTGTCTTAGCTAATTATAGGGCAATCCCCAACCTTTCTTTTCTCTCAAAAATTCTTGAAGGAATAGTTGGAAAACAGCTAACAGAAATTGTTTACTTCAGTGACGTTTCAGAATTCATCACAGTACAGAAACGGCATTAGTGAAGGTTGAAAATGATCTTCTCATGGCCTCTGACAGTTGACTCGTCTCTGTGCTTGTCCTGCTAGACCTCAGTGCAGCGTTTGATACTGTTGACCATATTTTATTACAGAGATTAGAGCATGCCATAGGTATTAAAGGTACTTTGCTGCAGTGGTTTAAATCATATCTGTTTAATAGACTCCAAATTGTTCATGTAAAGGTGGAGTCTTCTTCACACACTAAGGTTTATTATGGAGTTCCACAGAGTTTTGTGCTACGACCAATTCTATTTACAATATACATGCTTTCCTTTGGTAGTATTAGAAGGCATAGCATACATTTTCATTGCTATGCAAACGATACCCTGCTCTATCTATCCATTAAGCCAGATGACACACACTAGTTGGTTAAACTGCAGGATGACCTCTAATTTCCTGCTTCTAAATTCACATAAAACTGAAGCTATTGTACTCGGCCCCACAAACTTTAGAAACATGGTTTCTAACTGGATAGTGGCATCATCTTGGCCTCCAGTAACACTGTGAGGAATCTTGAGGTCATTTTTGACCAGGATATGTCCTTCAGTGCACATATTAAACAAATGCAAGACTGCTTTCTTGCATTTGTTAGAAACATCCTGTCTCAGAGTGATGCTTAAAAAGTAGTTCATGCATTTACTACTTCGAGGCTGGTTCAGGCGGTCCTAAAAGCGCCCTGAAAAGCTTTCAGTTGATTCAAAATGCTGCTGCGAGAGTACTGGCAGGGACTTGAAAGAGAGAACATATTTATCCCATATTGGCTTCTCTTCATTGGCTTACTTGTGGTTCCTAGTGTATTTAAAAGTAGAATGGGAGACAAAGCCTTCGGCTTTCATGGAGACAGAGACCCTCTCTATTTTTAAGATTAGGCTTAAAACGTTATTTCTGTAAAAAGGAAGTTTTTCCTTCCCACTGTTGCCAAGTGCTTGTTCATAGGGATTCTTCTGATTGTTGGGGTTTTCTCTGTATTGTTGTCAGGTCTTTACCTTACAATATAAAGCACCTTGAAGTGGGTGTTGTTGTGATTTGGTGCTATATAATATAATATAATATAATATAATATAATATAATATAATATAATATAATATAATTAATAATTTTAATTATATATAATTACTTTAAAAAATCACCCCTGTACAGTTGTTATAAAGAGGGAAATTAGCTATTGAGAACAACTGTTGGTCCAAATGTTTCTGGCAAAGCACAGCTAACAGTTAATCTGCTTTCTCATTAGCACTCTCTCACACCTGTACAATTAGCACTCTCAACTATTAACAGCAGTCATTAATTACTGCTGTTGTTTTCAGAGTACCTGCACTATCCTGCATGCTGGAAGTCACACATTGCTGTCAGTTTTGAGTTCTGTCAGCATGATGCTCTTGGCTCTGTAACACATCCCTGGCCACTTTTTCTCACCAGTGATACGGCTGCTACTCTGGGAAGCAGTGGAAGTCCTCTGAGATTACTTCAGAGCTTAGAATTGGCAACACTTACAATTCTCTTCTGTTGCAGTCCACCTAAAAATGACTACATCTTCACGGGAGCGTTCTACAGATAAGACATATTCCCTATGTGACCTTGTAGACAAAGGGACATTGTAAATGTGTAAATGTGCATTTAGTTGCTTTTCAAATTGTTGTTTTCTGTTTGTTCAGATGCAGGTGTGTGTGTGTGTGTTCCTGTGTGTGTGCGCTGTCTACTTGGATATTACTCCATCTGTCTGTGTGACAGTGTCCTGACTGTGTGCTGCTGAAAGCATTCGTTATTTTCAGATTGTCTTTAAAAAAAGCTTCACTCAGACACAACCCAGCAATGCACAACACACAGCAGCGGAATCTCTAAAGACACACTACGAGTTTCTGGTTTTATCCTCCTGTCTCCCACCAGCGCTGCAATTCGCTGCCATCAGTCTGACAATGTGAATCACTGTAATTTGCTGGAAATTAGTGATAACACCTAGTGTTGCAACAGAGATGTTTCCCTGCTTACTGTAAAACATATCCATCTTTTAATCTGCCTGTTGGTCTCTTGTCATTTTTTTCTGCTCCTTCCCTCACTTTAAATTACTCTGGCAGTCTGTCTTAACCTCTCTTTCTGCATCTGTGGTTGTTTGTTTTGTTTTGTTTTTTTAGACTCCAGCTGTCACAGGCCTGTCCCCTAGCAGAGGTCCAGAGTCTGGAGGCACTAAAGTAACTATAATGGGAGAAAACCTTGGTGCCGGCAGCAGTGTCAATGTGAAGTTTGGAAACCAGACATGCGAGTTCTTTGGGTGAGACCTTAATCTCTGACACAATTGTCCTGCAGATGTGCTGTTATAGATATAAAAAAATGTATTTTTTGCTCAAAGAGCCTGCAGTATGAGGAAGTTGTATGTACACATCATGACCAAGTATAAATGCTTTCATTGCATTCAGGAGAGTGCTGATGCCACATTTAAATTTCACAGATTGCAGTTTGAACATTATAATATAATGTTGATATTAAGGAGTTAAGCTAATCCGGTTACTATAAATGCCATCAATTTTCCATGAACGGCAAATAAAGTGATTTAGAATTTCAAAAACAAAAAAAAGTGAAGAGAGACCAACATTTTCTCCTTTTGGGTCTGGTCTCTGTCATCCTTGCAGCTTTTTTCTAGCACTTATTTTAATTCTGACAGTAAAACAATGGCTTCACTGTCAGAAAATTATTAGCAAATTTAAAAAAATAAAACAAGCGCTCACGTTGTCAAGATAGTGGATCATTGATGTTAAATAAGAAGCATTTTTTTGTGGCTTTCTTGTATTCTTTTCCCTTTATATTACTGTGAATGCCCCCAAGGGAACCCTCTTTTTCTTCCTCTGTCATAAACTTGTGTAAATTCTAATAAGATTTTGATGACCTACTGCATCAAATGTTGTAATAATAGCTTCTTTTTTATCTTTCCCCATCCTTCTCATTCTCTTCATTCTCCCATTCCTAATTAGTGTATCTGTTCTCCCCATCCCCCAAATTTTTTATTCTTAGTCAATTTGCTTCCATCTGTCTCCTCCCATCCCTCCTGCCGTCTTTTAGTTACTTCTACATGCCCTCTTTCTGATTTCCACTCCTGGAGGCACCTATTTTAAGCCCTGCCACAGTATTCTGACTGTAATGTTGTAAGGTTGAGGAGTCAAGTAAACTTTAATGAGATATGGGGCTAATTACTGGTTTCTGCTTCTCCGCTGTATTCCTGGCATGGGAGAAAGAGGGGGGTGAGGGGCTGTTCTACTACAAGCACTCTGCTAATGAATTTGGACAAATTCAGAGGGTTTGCAGGTAGATCATGAAGTCTTGTACAGGGAGGAGAAAGCATACTTTAGAAGGATGTATGAGAGTTGGAAGTACTGCCTGCGTGTTAATGTGCACTGGGTGCACCTGTTTGTCATGTTCTGAGTGGGATAATTACAGAACGGGGCTGCTAGAAAAAAAAAGTAATAATATATTTTTTTGTTCGTGTAAATCAAATCTCTGTGTTAGAAGATCTTGTTAAATTAATAACTTATGCATAATAAAAGGTTATCTTTAGTTAGATTTTTCAGCAGTGGTATAGCTTCTCATACTCATCAGTCAGTTCTGATACAGATTTAAGTAATTCTTTAATATTGGTATTCTTTTTTTTTTATTTGTAGACGGACGATGACTGAGATAGTCTGCTACTCTGCCCCTTCTCTGTCTGGGGTCGGCCCAGTTCAGATCAGCGTGAGTGTGGATCGTGCCCAAATCAGGGAGAGCCTCACCTTTGAGTACACAGAGGACCCTACTGTACAGCGCATTGAACCAGACTGGAGCATTGCAAGGTAACCATAAGCACTCTCCTCAGATTGTATGTATGACAGTTTGTTTGTTTTTTAATTCATGTCCTCAGATACCAACCTTGAGCTTCTGACACACAGACAAGAATTTCCCCATCCAAAGCTTTAGAGCCAATCAGTCCAAGCCAGCAACAATAAACAGACGAGTCAATATTGCACTTTCAATTACTGTTCGGTTCTCTTCCAATTAGTCTGGAATTGATAGAAGAGCTGAAGCTCACTGATTGGAGAGGATAGGCACTTTTGAGACCGAGATTCTCCTATTGAATGCAGTGTTGATCCATCTGTTGAACGTCTTTGGCAGATAGATACACAGACATAGAAGACTACTAATTAAAAGGAGGAGAGGGGATGAAGCTGAAACAATGGCTTACTGGAACAATGTGCTATCAGAGGTGTGAGTCCACGGCAGATGGCATGAGCTTAGAGAAAGAGAGGGTAGGGTACACTGCGGCAAAATTGTGATGACACAAAGGGAATGGGGCGAAATGAAGGAAGAAACAGATAGGAAGCATATATCATCTGTTTTGCTTTGTTTGTATGTTGGAAGAGAGAATAAATTAAATATCCATTTAATTCTCTTTAAAGCAACACGATGTGGACTCATCTACAGTCTCTCAGAACCTGGAGATCAGACTGCATAGAAAGGCAGACAGAAATAGAGCGCAGAGTGGTTAATGTATGTAGGTGCTGAGTACATAATCTAATGAAGCTGCAGACAGCACGTGGTCTGTCCACAGTAACTCGTTATTGGTACAGTGAACTTGACCTAAGAGCGTCTCCTAAACCTTTGTTCAGCAAACCACATCAGCAGGTGCAGCAATAAACATCTTTAACAAATCCGGATAGCTACAGGAAGGCTGGGATTTCAGTAATTTTCCTCCTCCTCCTCTGTTTGTATACTTTTTTGTTTTCTTGTGCCCACTGCATATTAATATGCTTAAGCTGTCTAGTTGTTTGTTTGTTTTTTTGTGCACCCCTTGATTGTCAATAGTTAAAAATTCATCTCTAATCATCATCTTCCATAGGCTGTTTTCTCCCAGAACAACCTTAAGATGGGTTTTGATTTCATGCATTTATTTTCAGTTGATAGGGAACACTTTGAGGAGGCATATCAGAGTTAGGTTTAGTGGACAATCGGCTTTGATCTGCTTTTTCTCACTGTTTACCGTTCTCATTTAGTTTTGTTTTTTTCCTCTTATATTTTTCAAAAAGAAATCGCACAAAATTAAAACTGACAAACTTGATTATTCAAACTTATGTAATACATTTTTCTGATCCTTTTTTATTTGTTCAGTGGTCACACACCTCTGATGGTGACAGGAACCAATCTGGATGTGGTTCAGGAGCCCCGGATCCGAGTGAAATATGCTGGCCGAGAGTCTGTCAACGTAAGAACCGCTTACTACTGCTGTTTTCAAGCGCAGAGCCTCTGCTGTATGTGTACCCTGTCCACAAGTGTCATTTACTTCGGGTAAAAAAGTGTTATCACTTAGCAGGCCCTCTAGCATGTAAATAATACAGTTAGAGTGAGAGTTATCTGCATGCACCATTTAATATAGAGTTTACTTAAATATTTTACCCATCTCACCTCCCACCTACCATGTGCAACTCTCTCCTTAGTCCTGAACAGCATTTTCACTTGAGTGAGAAAAGATCAAGCGCCAGCTGGAGGATAGTAAAAGTTGACAAAAAGTATAAAAGGTTCTGTGGGGAGAATGTTAGAGGCGTGCATCATTGGGGGCAAGGAGACTCCTAATGGCTTTCAATGGAAGATTAACTGCAGTCAGAAGTCTTTGGTCAGCATAAAGAGCCCTTGTATAATCAAAGACTTGTCTGAAGGAAATCGTTACAAATTGCATTTGAGCCCCTGTCCTGGGGGTCCTTGTTTAATTAAGAGGATGGGATTTCCTCGCTCTGGCCTGGTATAAGGTGGGGAGGGCAGATGAATACAATAAAGGGGAGTGTGAAGGATGGAGAGTAGTGAGCCCAGAATTGTGTATCTGGTTAGTTTCTGTGCATCTTTTTTTGTAAATCAATTTTTACACATGCACTATGGCCCTGAGCTACTCTGCACTCACCCAGCAGAGCTGTAAGTAAAAACACAAATGCTGAAATCATTCGGAGTGATTAAGTCCACGTAACGGCCAACATAAGAGCAGAGCAGTCAGTTTTCAAGGATTCACAGTGAGTAAGTGGGTGTCATGTGTCCTGCCTCTAGATTGACATCATCCCATTGCAGCATGGTAGCTCGGTGGTTCGCATTCACTTGCTTCACAGCACGAGATTTTAGATCTCAAGACATTTCCTGATGTCTACAGTGAAAACACATTCTGTGTCCACACGGTACTAATGCAACATGAGCTCAGAATCTCATAACCCAAAGTCGAACTGTGGACCACTGCTAGAATGTGCGGTGTGAGCTTTTTGCAACAAAACATCAGAAGGCCTGACAAATGCACACTGTACACATTTTGTGCTACATCAAAAAAAGACACACTGGTCCAGAAAAAACCTCAGTCTCACACATTGCTTTCTTTTATGTAGCCAGCTAAATCTTAAAAACAGAACAGGTTAGCACACATGCATGCAGAGATGCACAAAAAGACCCTTAAAGGTGTGCTTCAAATGCACAGTTCCCCGTAGATTTGCTGTCGTTGCATTTCCAACTTACTATCCCTGAAATCAGCAGTCTAAAATTGGCCTTAAGTGTCTGTCTTGCTTAATGAACATTTCTGGAATAAAAATCATAACTCTGCTCTGAGGTTTCTGAGCTCCAGTGTCCCCATGCAAGAGCACCAAAAGACCTTATGTGAAATTAAAAAAAAAAAAACAGATCTTCTCTGTTTTATATTTAGAGAAGAGAAAAACACTTGATGGGAGAGAGAGAAAGAAAATCTGGTGAAATGGAATTTGACTTGTGTGTGGGTGCCGTAGTGTCTGATATGTCAGTTTCCGAATCTTTGAAAGCGAGTTGTTCATCTCCACCCTGCCTCGTCTCATCCAACTCCCCACCTAGCGCCTTGCAAAAGAAGACTGTGTCACTGTCTTGATTGCCCCCACAGCCACAGAGAATGAATTTCTATTAAATGCTAAGGTTACAATTACCTATCCTTCATCTCACCCTCCCAACCCCTTCTACCCCTTTCCCTTTTTGTCACGGGAGGAAGGCAAACAGCAGAGAAGCCTATAGCAATAAGAGCTGCTGTCTGTCAGCCAGCCTTCAAATGATCACCTGTCTTCTCCTAAATTGCTTCTCTTCTCTCCCTCCCTTGTGTCACCTGCTCACATTCATAAAGAAACCGGGAAAGAGGAAAAAAGACAATTTTCTTTGTGAAATGCTCTGTATCTGTCACTGGATTCTCAATTGAAACATTTATCATGATCTTGATTAAAGCTAAAAGGGTTATTTTCCAGCTCTGGAATATTTCCCTGTGCTAGAAAGATTACATCTCCCACATTTGCCACACTTTAGGTGCCTGGATTGAGTGCCAGGCTTGGCATATCAGGTGCATTTACAGCTGCCACTGATCGTAGAAGTTGTTTGGCATGGGTGTACTGATTGCTAGGCTAAGAGGTTGCTTATTATTGCCATAAGTAATAAGAATAACTGGATTTACATGTTATTTTGTATATTAAACTATAGAAATGTGTCATATAAGGCTATACATGAGGCAAGTACCATTTCCTTGGCGACATTTGTTCTGTGTAGTTTTGGTATTATTAAAAAAAGGGGGGGGGGGTGGTACTGAAAGCAGTTCTTATAGGAAAAATAGCTTTGTGCCTCAACTAGCTAACAACCACACAGACCTTGGATAGATTGATTAGAGCTGAAGTTAGACTTAATGCCAGTGTTAGCAGTTGGTTGGAACAGCAGGCAGCTAGAAAAATAGACACAGTGTAGGAGTAACCAAGTATAGAACCAGCAGAACAACCAGTGACTAGCTATGAAATGTTAGCCTCCAGATGACCTTTGACTCTGTGAACCCCTCACATTTTTTTCCTGTGCGCATCTCCGCAGTCGGCCAATCTTATCTTCACTTGCTCTCACTCTCTCTCTCTCTCTCTCTCTCACCACTACCCTGGCCAGAGACCTTTGAATGATTGAGTGGGCTGTATCCACACAGTAGATCATGGTAATATATTCAGCCAGAGAGGTTGGAGTGTTACTGCCTTAAAACACCCTGGCTCTATCCAACAGTAGAGAAAGAAGACAAATGAGACCAAGATTCCAATTATTTTCTCTTTCTGTTGACCTCAATTCACTTTATCAATGCTGTACATCGTGCAGCTTGTTTCGCCACATGGCCCACAGGAAAAAATGTTCTCTTTTGTTGTCTGCATTTGACATTAGACAGGTTTTTTTTTATTGTAATGTTCTGAAGATGGAGAGCAAAAATACATATACTGTACAGATTAATGTCATGACTGAATATTGAGCATTCTCTGATGAGCGGTAGATGGAGTAATTCAACCTTGTAATTCTGAATTTGGGACATATTTAACATCCATTTGTTAAAAGGCAGAAGTAATGTAAAGTTATCAGGTTGCACAGCCCAGCAGGGAACCAAAGTATCCTTTTTTTTTTTAATCTCACATTGCCCCATTTACCCATCACTACCTACTCACACATCACTTTGGATTTAGATGTTACACTCATTGAAAAACATCCAATATGATAGGAGCAGTTTCGTGACAGGATTCAGTGAAAGAAAGGATTTAAGAAAGAGGGAGAGAGAGAGCATAATAGGAAAGGGAGGACAGTGCAAAAAAAAAAAAAAAAAAAAACCACAGTATCCTTCCCTGGCAGAGCAGATGGTAGTCAGAGCTTTAGTTGACTTGCAAATGCCTTGCTGTTCCATCCCAGGAGTCATAAGGATCTTGTTGGACCATATGGACCCGTCTATACCGTATAATATGTCATCATGCTAGCATTAAGAAAGTAGTCTATATCAACTAAACTTGAAATCTTCTGTCCAATCAACCTTTAGCCCCGATTAAAAACAGAACATACTGTTTTCATTGGTTCATTTGACCCGTTTCACTGTCAGATCATATGGGCTTAGACATTAAACAGCAGCAAGCAGCATGGCCGCATAAAAAGCTCAATAGCTCAGCAGCACAGCTATGCGTGGATAAAATTAGTTGAGCTGATCTATTCACATACAGTAACGCTGTATTTGCTCTATAATCATTCAGAATCTTTTCAAAGTCTCTGAGCGGCACTGTTCACACATCTTTCTTCCCGTTGGCTCGTATTTGTGGACGCGGAACTATGCCGTGCAGATTTTAATAGTTAATTCTGGTTCACTTTGAAGTGACATTTATGCATGGTAAAGCCTCTGTGAAAATGTTTTTCATTAACTCTGATTTCTTCTTCATACTGTAACTTTTTAGTTGTTAATGTGATTTCACAGAAGCTAAAGTTAGTGAAAGTATGTCATGAGTCCTATCTGGCTGTGCTATCTATTTTCATGAGGAGCTTATCTTTCTGCGCCGCTAATGCACTGCTACTGTGCCTTGGAAAATATAGGAGTTATGGAGAAAATTGTCAAAAGCAGGAAGAGTTACTTCTGAGCACTGAGAGCTTTTAGTACAGTTACAGACAGGTAGAGCTATATGACCGTATATGTTGCTGAGACCGTTGCATCATCGCCCAGGTTTTGCAGCAAGTGCATATTTCCAGGCAGCTAGTTAGTCATTTAGACATTCACTCAACTGATAGAAAATACATCTCTGAAATACATTTCTGACATGCATTCATATCATTTTCTGATTTAAGAGATACCAACTGATAAATAGAGATAACAATAATCAACATATTAATCAATAATTAATATAATCCTTGGTGGCAGACGCAGTACATCCAAGTTGTATCTGAATTTATTTTAAGAATGAGATTCAATGCTGCATGGTGAACACAATCTTCAGTCTATATCCAAGGGCAAACTAAATAAAGATACCAGTCCCTTCTTCCACCTCTGCAATCACACTCCTGCAACTTACCTTGCACCATGCTGGCAAAATCCAATTGGTGTACCCTGCACAGAATGAGTTTGCATCGATCTCCCTGGCTTTCTCCGGCGCACCAGACAACAGGTAGGAGGCGTGGTACTCGCTAGCGTTCACCACCTTTGATGATATTTACCTCTAATTAAGTTTCTTCCCCAGAGAGAGAGCTGGGAGGGAGTGAAAGGAGATAAAAACCTCTCGGAGCAGAGTGCTGTGCAGCAATCAATCCTCTCTCCCCTTCCCTCTGGAGCTGAGATGGGGAGGATGGATGGAAAACAGGCCTCTCATCTGGGCAAACTTGAGAGAAGTAATAAAAGAGCCATAGCTCAACCTCTTCCAGAGGAGACAGAGGAGAAATGCCTCCATCCTTTGTGGTTGTTGGCCTGCAGTGTTTTTTAGTGAGGCGGTTGGAGCAATTTATTTTCAATTTTATAGAGGCTTCCTCTACAATAAAGATGGATTTAATGACAGAAAATAAATCCTATTTTCTGAAAAGCATTTGGCCTTTATAGGTCAATTATAAGGCCGGTGAGCACCCTGCAGGGTTCATGTTGCAACCAATGTGTTTCAGTTAGGATCGCACTTTAGGTTACTGAAAACAGAGGACGGAACAGATTATAGAAGCCGGTAAAAAGACAAACTGTAGCTATTCTGAGCTGTCTCAGTTTATCCTGGATGACTGAATTACAACTCTTCTTTCATTTAAAGGGGGACAGGCTATCATTTCATATTGTGTGGACTGTTTCAATGCAACACATCCCCAGTATCGTCACAGAAAGTTTCTCTATAACATTTTTTTCTCTTGTGTGTGTGTGTGTGTGTGTGTGTGTTCATTCTCTCTAGGTGTGTAAAGTATTGAACACCACCAGCATGAGCTGCTTTGCTCCTTCTCTGATGGCAGAGTACCATCCAAGTTTGGACACTGTGAAGCATGCAGACGAGTTTGGATTCATCTTCAACAACGTCCAAGCGCTGCTGGTCTACAACAACACTAATCTCCTCTACTACCCAAACCCTTACTTTGAGCCACTCAGCACCACTGGCGTCCTTGAGCAAAAACCAGGCTCACCCATCATTCTCAAGGTATAGGACATGCAGATTAGTATACATTTAAACCTTATCATATCATCATACTTATCATTTGTATTCTGCTGCAAAGAGACCATTTCAGTATTTTGTCTCTGGTTGGAGATATTTTATATCCTTTGGCTGGTTCCCTATTATCTGTATGCATAGTTGTGTAAAAACCAAAGTCACGCTCACAATATTTTTCAAAAGTTTTAAAGCTTTGTTGAGCTTCCTTTGTAATATCCCCCTCTGGATATTGTGTTCAACCTTTTGGTTGTGTTCCTGTGTTTGTCTGCGTTTGTAATTGGTACGATCTCTGCTGCACTCTTGGTCAGGTTTGTGTTGGAAAAGAGATTTTTAAACTCAATTAGACTTTTTACCTAGATAAATAACAGATATAATAAAATTATGTCCTTGGGGTTTTAATTCCTTTCTCACTCAGTTATTATGATGTTTGGATAATAACATCATTTAGTACATGCATTTTTTTTTCTTTTATTATTCTGCTTGGAAAATGGAGGACGAAGATTTTGTTGCGTCGTTTCTCCTGGTTACCAGCTGTTCCCACTGTAAAATACATCATCGGCCTTCCTGATCTCAGCATGGAATCCTATTTAGTGGCAGCTGTGCCCAAACCTAGGGATTTAATTTATACTGTATTCAGGTGACACGTTTGTGTGGCGCATTTTTAAAAATGTTTGATTTTCGTTGATCTGTGTGTTTGTCTGTCTGAGTTTACCTTCTAATTTTGCAGCCCTCTGCTCTATGCCCACAGGGCAGAAACCTGGTTCCTCCAGCGTCAGGAGGGGTGAAGCTTAACTACACAGTACTAATAGGAGAGACTCCCTGTTCTGTCACTGTGTCTGAGAGCCAGCTGCTTTGTGAGCCTCCCAACCTCACTGGCCAGTACAAAGTCATGGTCAGTACTGGTCTGTTCTGTGTGTTTGTTATGGCCCTAACTTTTTTTTTCCCACTTACTTTCCATCTATTCCTGTATTTGTGATTTCTTGTTTAAAATAGTAAACCTCTAAACTCGATTATCTGTACTCTCATCATTGTGAATTCAGCCGAAGAAAAGGGGTCAAAACAAGAGCAGCATGGCTGTGCTCTAGATGTCAGAAGGTTCTGCCACCACAATTATTTTTGGTTACCCGTTTGCTTATTGAGTGCAATCTTCAGACTGTTTCCCTCTCAACATCATCACATAGGTGGCCATGTGTTTGCAGTCAGCATCAGTTTTGGCAGACAATATTTGCCAAGGTTTTTATCAGCATTTTTAAGACTTGGCTGAAGTATTGCTGTGTAACAATTAACGTATCATCTAGTTTTAATGATTTCATTGTGATGTCTTGGCCTTTCTTGGCAGGTTCAAGTAGGTGGTCTCCATGTGTCTCCGGGTGCCGTGCACATAATGTCTGACAGCCTGCTGACCCTTCCAGCCATCGTTAGCATTGCTGCAGGTGGAGGTCTCCTCCTCATCATCGTCATCCTCGTCCTGATCGCCTACAAGCGAAAGTCACGTGAAAATGATCTGACCCTTAAGCGCTTGCAGATGCAAATGGACAACCTGGAATCACGAGTTGCCCTAGAGTGCAAGGAAGGTTAGTGCAGCAGACCTGGTGCAGCACTGTGCATCAGCACACTGGTAAAGTGAAGATTGCAGACTGAGCGTGACTATGGGTCTTCTTTCTTTGGAATATCTATTTACCGCCAGTGATTTTGGAGGCTTCTTTATCACTCAAAACAAATAACGAGCATAAATGTGTGTGTGTGTGTGTGTGTGTGTGTGTGTGTGTGTGTGTGTGTGTGTGTGTGTGTGTGTGTGTGTGTGTGTGTATTACAGTAGTTGAGGCAATTCCCAGCAGTCAGTATGTTTTAAATAATTCTGTGAAAATTTCCTCAAATCTGGGTCATCCTTGTTATTTATCATAACAGATTAACTCATTTAGCCCTCCATGTGACCGTTCTCATCATGTAGTAAATCCTTTTCTTTCTGATTCCTAGTTTGCATGACGGAAACAAACTCGGATGCATACGAATATGAATGAATTTGTTAATATATTAACCCCGAGCACATCCCAGCAAAACGCGTATTAGATGCGACACATAATGTTGTATTTTAAATGGTGCTAAAATTCTACATTCATGTTTTTATGCAATGTGTGTGTGGTTTTACCTTTGTGTGTGTGTGTGTGTGTGTGTGTGTACTTTCAGAAATGTGTGATATGGTAAAACAAAAGTGAACACTGACTGCTCTCATTTCCTAGTTGTGAGCATCACATCATTTCCACATTGGTACTTTGAAATAAACACTGCTGATTGCCCCTGATGGCATGATTGGGGTTGTTTTAGCCAGTCAGTGGCAAAAGTGAGGTTCAGGTTTGACAGTGTAAAGGCGATTTCATCAGCCAGAGGGGACCTTATTACTTATCCCCTCCAGCCACCCCTGATCAGCTGTCCCAGTGTTATTATGTAGTAATAGAAAAGAATGGTCAAATGACAGACAGACACAGACAGAGAAGCAGATAAAGTAGGCAAACTGGGGGAATCACACACAGGTAGCCTTGGGAAAGAAGAAGATTAATGTTTTAACCATTAGCACTGGCCTGGCGAGTTCTTCCCCCGCGGGGTGGATTTAGATAGCTACCTGAGTTCCTCCTTATGAGTGTGCGTATATATATATACTGTGTTTCCATGTGTTGGTGTGTAAACCAATGAGTCACAGGGGACTTTGGTACCAGGAGGTGAGGGCTAAGACTGGTTAGAGATGGTGGGGTTTTGAGGAGGGTTTTAGGAGACGACTGCTGCTCCTGTGATAGGCTGCAGGCAGGGAGCCTCCCCAAGGGCGGCGAAGTAAAGCAACAGAGCCGTGGGCTTGAACCAGAGTCAGTCAGGATGGAGCCAATTAACTAGTGCTCACCTGCAGCCTCACACTGAGATGACACACTCTTTGGGGCCTTTGCTACAGCCAATTTACTGGCTGGTAGATAAAAATGAGTAGGAAGAGTTTGTGGGTGTGTGTGTGGGTGTGTGTGTGTGTGGGTGTGTGTGTGTGTGTGTGTGTGTGTGTGTGTGTGTGTGT
>JAVDPK010001033.1:621041-636364 GCA_034780415.1 Cichlasoma orientale | reverse complement strand
GAAAAGGAGAAGACAGGAGGGAAGATGAGGAGGAGGAGGGGGGGGGGGATGTGGCTGAGGACAGGTATGCTTCAGGTGTGGAATTCTAATTAAACAACTAATAAACATATTAATTCAGCACATTGAGGTTTGCAACTCTTTCCACAGATAAATTTCCGAGTTCCATGTGCAGCACGTTCAAGATGCTGACTGTAAAAGCAGTCTCTGATTAACATTGACCCTGCATCTCCTCTTACTTCTCACCATCTCTGCCGCCTCCATTAGAGCTATTTTCTGTAGTCCTCTCACATATTCTGTCTCTCACATGGGCAGATTATCTCCAGATATTATGTTTTCTATATTTGAGTATTTAATTGCTGATGCACTATCTATGCTACATTGGGAGTGATAATGTTAGATTAATTAATATCCACGTGCAGTTATAAGGTATGCAGCTTTCTTGCCTAGTGTGCAGGTTTAAAGGTGGGTTAAATGGAACAGGCTGTTAAAGCAGCATCGTTCTTGCTCAGGTGTCTGCATAGATCTGATAGTAGCTTTGACCTTATAGTGACTATTAAACTTATGTGCATATTAAATATGTACCGTAACATAAATGCATCATGGAATTTGCGTTAAATTTCTGTTGTTTCCCTTAAAGAAGTTGACACTGCATGGGTTGAAGAATTATAAGAATTAAAACGAATGCATGTGACATGCCTCTTGGCAGAGTAAGCATGAAAAGTAAATTGTTGCCATCTGCAGTATTTGAGGAAGTAGTTAACCTTATAGTAGCTGAAAGGAATACAACACAGTTCGTGTCACTGAGAAAGTTTGATGGTAGGTTGAATGGGTCTGAAAGCCAGAGGGGAATTTGGAAATGTTGTACTATACCGTGCAACTCACATTAGTTGTTATGTGCTATATACACACGTTTTACTCTTAAGCTCAGCAAAGTGCCAGGTCCCACTTTACCATCAATCATATCAGACTAGTGAAAGGAAAAATGATAGCACATTGTACATTATCTTTCATTTATGCAGTCCAAGTTCTTGGAATCATATTTGAAGGGTGCACTCCACGCTCTTCTGAGGCTTGTTTTCAGAGGAACTCTGGTCTCTTTGGTATTTAAAGATTTCAAATGCCTTCTGTTGACTTTGTCTTGATGAGGAAAGATTTTGGCTCACGGTCACTTTCATTCTCCTAAAAGCTTTTTGAAAGCAATATCTAAGCTTTGTGTTTGATTTTTACCACTCTTCGGTGCGCTAAGTGGAATTGATGAAACACCCTATAATGTTTGGATTGCATTTACCACCATTAGCGTTCTTGTGTTCACTTTCTCTCTGCGTCCCGTCATTCCAGTTCTGCCTCTCTCCATGCGTGTGTTGTCCTGTGCCCGTCTTTGTGCCCATCCATAGTTAATCTAACCTTTGCATGTTTAATGACCCGCTACCAAAACATGTTTGGAAAGCCTCTTCCTTTCCGCGTTAAAATCTCTTCTCCATTGTCTCCTTCTTAAGTTTTGTCAAAGCCACTTGCTTTGCCCAGTTTCTTTCACTTTCTCTTCTTTATAATGCTCTTTTAATGGGATCACTGAACATTGCTTCCATCACCTTGAGACTTTTCAATCTTGTGTTATTTTTCTCCTACGCATTTTTGTAATGAGATTTCCGCCCATGCAGAGCAATGGAGTACAGCATTATTAAGAGCGCAAGTATTGTGTTTGGCATTAGTTTCATTGAAAGACATTTCACTGGCTGCTAATATAGCCCCCCCACCCCCACCCCCCACCATAGCTGCCATTAGGAGACCAGCGATGGGGCCCGTCTTAAGTACTATGTGGGATAATGAAATCCTGATGTTCATTAATGAAACTCAATTAATAGAAAGAAGGAAGTAGAGGCAGATGAGGAGGAGGACAAGAAGGAAAGGAGGAGGAGGAGAACAAAGGGCTCCCCCCCACCCGACATTCAAGAGGGGAGATATTAAAGGGGAGTCAGCACAGCCCCCTCACAAAGGCTTTATTTGACTTCCGTCTTCGGGACTTGCTGAGCTTATTAAAATGCTTAATAGGTTCCATTAACTTCTAACACACTCAAGTCTCATACAAGCAGGGAGGGGCGCATGGTAAGCATGTGGCGGGTGTGTGTGTGTGTGTGTGGGGGGGGGGGGGTATAAAGATTGGTGAATTCTTGCAGAGGAAGGAGGGCAATTACAGAGGGATTTGGAGTATTGTCCAAAAAACTCCACAATACATTTAAGTTGATTCAGTATCAAAATACAGCCTCAGGCTCCTGATTATGTTTTCAAATTAAGGTTTTTTTTATACTGTGAAGAAATACTGTATGTGTGCCTTTCCTTCTTTAAATATGTATTCTCTCGATTGTGCATTTATAGTACTATGCAAAAGTTTTGAGCCACCCCTCATTTCCTTGTATTTTGCTTCCAAAGAGTTAGAATTTCTTTTATTTTTTTTAAGTAGTCTTGAGAAATAGTTCTCCAGGCTTTCTGAAGGTCTTTCAAAGTTCTCCATTTTCAGAGGGCTGCTTTTTTTTTTTTTTGTAAAACCACTAGACACTAACCTATGAATCATTCAAGCATGAAAGGGCACCTAACTCGAGGGATGAACCAGCGTTGCTTCTACACATAACAGACAACCTAGCAAAGAACCAAATTTGAATTGTATCTTTAGGCACTTACTAGTAGCCTGTCATCATTTGTTCCCATTTCTATGAAAAATACCAAAGATAACACAGTTTGACAGGCATAAAATTGCATTTTTGCACCAACAATGTGATTCCCAAAGAGCTATTTAGTCAGAAACTTGGCATATCTCAGCATGGTGTGCAGTGTGTCCTTAAAAATTCTGAGGAAACTGAACAAATGGAGGACAAAAGTAGAAGTGGCAGGCTGTTCATCCATCTACAGCAGATGAACAAGTCATATTCTTAAGAAATAGGAAAAAATCCAGCAAAGACCTGGCACAGGACCTCAGAGATGCATCTAGCCCTTCAGTTGATCCATCTACTGTCCACCGAAGCCTCATCAGAAATGGTCTCAGTGGAAGTGTGGCTGTCAAGAAGGAATTCATAAGGAATGGAAATGGGGGGAAAAGGCTGAGGTGTGCCAAATTCCACAAGAACTGACTGATCATACCATATTGCATTTAAAGTTCACTAGAATTGTACAAACTCTGTTTTTGCCATATGTGTTTCTACATGTTTCAATAAATTGCTGCATGCATTTTCCTGGCAAAATCGATAGAAACGAGCAGTGGCTCAAGACTTTTGCACAATACTGTATTTATACAAAATGATAAAAAGGGTAGTGCTTGTACGTGTGCCACCAAAGACGATGCATTCACACGCATACATGCGCAGAATGATGCATACACAGCATGAAGGATCGTGCAGCATTGTTTACTCTCTCATCCGCTACCTGAAACTGGGCGAACTAATGTACACGCTCCCCCCGCTGGCACATCACACTTCAAACAGGCTGTCACACAAGTCTCCATCCTCTCAACAAACTGCCAATAGACTGGCCAGCACTCTCGTTGGCAAGGGAATAGCCTCCAGGCGTGGAAGACAACATCAGAGCTCGACCGCACATCATTCAAAACTAAATATAACCTCTGCTCCTCTGTCCTGCAGCTGAAGGAAAGTTTTGTATTAGCAAGTAAAAAAAATAGACCGACGCTCCATTCAATCTCAATTTAATGAGAGAGAAAGAATGATGCTTTATCTTGTCTCACTGACTAAATTGTTGGCTGTTGTAACCTCCCTGGCTCACACAATCCTGCTGGGACTTCTGCGTTGGTCCCAGACTCTTGCTCATAGCCCTCAAACACGACTTAACGCAATTATCTCCACAATAGTCATAATCTCCCTTCAAGTCCATTCAGAGCCTGAATAGGTATAATCATGCCTACCACTATTGAGGAGACGGAAGCCTTCCAACTTGTCTTTAATACCTGGCTGCTCCGATTCCTGCTAATCCCCAGTTCAGAAAAGTGCGCTATAAAGACCTTCCATCATATCCACCAGAGTAATCACAGTAATTTCCTGCTACATTAAGAGGGTCATTTTTTTTTTTCCGGGGCACTGTCATTTAAATTGGCAATGCACATGGACAGGCTGACTGGCAGCGATCATTCACGGCCAGGTGACAGTCACAAGCTGCAAACAGCAGCGCAGTCTATGGGGCTCTTTACCACGGCATGTTAACTTGTGATTAGTGTTTGGAGCAGCTATGTTAGAGCTAGCAGGAGCAATGACACTGTCAATAATACAGGCCAAAAGCTAACTGTTAAAAAAAACAGTGTGTGTTCCTAAACAGCTTGGTGTTGGTGTGTTTCAGATAGCATTTTTAAATCTCTTTGTAGGACGCCTTGTGCAGTAGTCAAATAACAACAGAGTAGGGCAGAAGCATTTTTTACAAGATGAGGTGGAAGGTACTTGTTAGTCATGTCAGGTGCTTGTCCACCCAGAACTAACCCTTTCATCTATGCTTCATGCTCGTTAACCATTCCCACCTGGCTGTATTCTGTGTTTTCTTTAAGTGCAGCTTCTGTTTCTCTAGTGTTCCGTGATGGTGCTAATGAGGCAGTGGGAGGATGTTTGTCTGGCATTCAGAAAAAGATATGAGTAGAAATCATAAGAGTCATACACTGTCCCCTCGTGTTCTCTGTGATAGAAATAGTCGAGAGGTCATTGCACACTTGTGTATTTTCATGCCCAATCAAGCCCGGCAGTGTGCCGTACCCCCTGTGTGATTGACTGGGAAGGGAGAGGAGGTGCGGGGGAGGAAGAAGAGAGGAAATGAGAGGAGAGGAGATCGTTTTGGCTGTGATCAGGCGTTACCTGGCAGTGACAGCACTCGTCTCTCTCAACAGCTGAGGCTTGTCACAGCTGCTGATGTCCCGCTGTGTTGAACTACACGTGAATAATCAACCTCGCACACATTGGCTCGCACTCATGCATACTCAATCATGCACATGTGCACATACACACAAATGCCCGCTCTCTGCTCTGTTCAGTACCTGTGACCGCAGACGCAGGATGCAAACATCCAGGATGTCAGGATGCCCTCCCTGAATTTTACAGCCTTATAATCTCTTGAATTATCAAACTTTTATTTACTAAATGTTTTGGAATAACAAAGGGGGAAAAAGTAACATTCTGAACTGTTTTTTGTTTTTTTTATAATTTCAGGACAGAATCGGTTGCAGAAAAGATGCTTACAAACTGGTTCGCTTTCCTCCTTCACAAGTTCCTCAAGGTTAGTGCAGAACAAATACTTTGTTTTGTTTCTTTTATATGTTATCAATGAACTTTCCTTTAAAAGTCAAATTTTTACAGGCTTTTCTCATGTGTAAATCTGTGGATTTGTGTGTGTGTGTGTGTGTGTGTGCGTGCGCAGGAGTGTGCTGGGGAGCCTCTGTTCATGCTGTACTGCGCCATCAAGCAGCAGATGGAAAAGGGTCCCATCGACGCCATCACTGGAGAGGCCCGTTACTCCCTAAGTGAAGACAAGCTCATCCGCCAACAGATCGAGTACAAAACCCTGGTATGTCACACTCCACCAGCCGCACAGGAGCTTTGCACATAGCCTCAAAAGCGTGCACGAATACAGGTTCTTGACTAAGAAACAGCGTGATTATGGTTAAAATGATGCCCACAGCATGCATACACACAGACCCAAATATACTACAGCAGAATTTTTCTTTTTGCAGTAAATCAGATTTTAAGATGGCACAGCCATGTTTGCTATGTTGGGGTTCTAACTTCTATGGTAGGAAGAAAATTAACTAATTATCTCACTAGCTCCGTGTTGGTCCAACATTAAAGTAGGTGGCTGTGGAGACGGGAACACACCAAACATACCCTTCTATATACAGTACACAGACAAATGCACACAGAGAAAAAAAAAACACTCACAGAGTCAGCATGTGACATGACAATGCTCTGATTGCTCTGACTGGGAATTTGGCTCATTACGTGCTAACACCCCGGCAGAGCTGGAAATTGGTGTCCCGCCGAAGGTGTGAAATTAGATTTCAGGATGCCAGCAAGAGCGGAAATGGTTTTTCAAAGCTCCTGCCACGCTACGAGGAGACTCTAATGAGGGCAAAGCTTCAAGCTGGACCAAAGTCCAGGCAGTAACAGGACATCTCGAGCTTTTTGTTCTGCTTTTTCATTTCCCCTCCTGCTTTCCCCTTATTTGCACTCCAGATCTTAAACTGTGTGAACCCAGACAATGAAAACAGTCCAGAGATTCCAGTAAAGGTGCTGAACTGTGACACCATCACTCAAGTGAAGGAGAAGATACTGGACGCTGTTTACAAGAACATGCCCTATTCTCAGCGGCCACGTGCTGTTGACATGGACCTTGGTATGGCACAAACACACACACACACACACCCATGCACATATAAATACACAAACACACTCAACCCTCACAACACTTGCAGATGCAGCTGGCAGGTGTAAAGTCCTTCACACCCACAGATTAATGTATCAGTGAGAGAAAACCTAGCCGTGTGTACAGATTATTGATGCATTAGTGTGATAAAAGCTGTGTTCTAGCAGCCCAGCCAGCTAGCCAGCTTCAGCGTGCTGCTCCCAGGCCTTCTATCAAACTGACTGACAGTATGTGGTGCATCCCTCCGTCTGGCAGCTTTTACTGCTTGGTAGTGCCAATGAGACAAAGTAGATCAAGATAGAGAAATGGGCTTGTCTTTGTGTGTATGTGTTTGTAGTCTCCCATTTCCATCCTCACCTTTCCATACCTTGCATCCCATTCCTCTGTGCCTCTCATTTTCTCTTACTTCATATGAATGAAGAGAGGGGGGAAAAAACTGTTTACGGCATGCCATCCATCATTCCGCAATATCGCTCTCAGTGCATCTATTGCCTCCCTCTCAGAAATAATTGCATCTCTGTAAGAGTGTCTTCTGTTCTTCAGCGTTATCTGGAGATTTGAGTGTAGGTTAGATGGTTTGAGGAGTATGTTATACCAGACGGGGATGTCATACGGTCATACGGCAGAGGCGCAAAGTTTTAAAACTTAGTGAACAAGAAGCAGATCGATGATCGCTCCCAGTATGAGGCGATCCACATCCCTTTTAGCATGCTTATCATTTCATTAACCCACAGTGACCTGTCAGCTGCTGCCCTCCCACAGAGCTCATAGTCTCTACCTGTTACCCCTTCCTCCTGTTTTTTTTTTCCCTTTTGAAAGGAGGTGATTTTCCTCATTGCTCATTTTTTTTTCATCCTGTCTTGTCTGCTCTCCTCTTCTGTTTTTCTGACCCTGATGGGCCAACTGCTGTGTAAGTGACAGTAGTACCAATTAAAGTGTGCAGCCTGCCTGAATATATATTTTGCAATTGTTCGTGTGTAATGTTTAATAAAGATGCTTGTCAATCCAAGCCCGTGAGAGGAGGGCACATGCCAAGAGTCGTGCAAGGATACAGGCAACTGATATGTACTCGTATGGGTGTGGGTGTGGGTGTGGAGAGCTCTCTTTCTGAGTGCGTTACATTTGACCAACTTAAAGACAAATAAGCTTTGAAAAAGTTTGGCTCAGTGTCATAAGGATTCACAGTTGCTCTGCAAGGTAACCAGCTCTGGGGGCTCTGCGGAATCCAATAACGTGTGAACTCAAAGCATCCTCCACATACGGTGTTAAACACACGGCTCACTGTGATGTATAATTTGCGCTATGCAGTTGTTTATAATTCAGTATTTGTGTTTTTGCGCTGTCAGAATGGCGCCAGGGACGGATGGCTCGTGTGGTGCTGCAAGATGAAGACATCACAACTAAGATTGAAAACGACTGGAAGAGACTCAACACGCTCATGCACTACCAGGTAAACACGCGCGCACAAATGCTTTGGTCCAACATTCTTCTTAATTCACTCTCAAACTTCACTTTTCAATTAAAAAAAAAAAAAAAAAGTCTCATTTCAGTTCAATTTCGGATGTGGATTTTATTATTCAAATTGTACCACATACTTGGGCAAACTTTGATGGTTCCTGCTCTTGACTTTTAGGCAGCCAATTTTCAACACCTCATTTGCATGCCCACGCCTGGTGTAATCCAAGTGACTCACAGAGTAGAGGACAATTACTGTACAGGTGGCAGAAGAGATGAACTCTCAGCATCTCAGTTGACACTTCTTCCTCCTCCCTGGAGAGATGAAGTTGCTCCAGTGAGGAGGAAGAGATCTCTCCTTTCATTCTCTCTTTCTTTCCCTGTCTCTCTCTCTCTGACTTCTATGCTGGCAACAATTAGTCCCAGTGTGACTGCCTGCCTCTGTTTCTTCAACTGCAGAACCTCCTTTCACACCGCACTATTTGAGAGCCCACGGGCAAACCTGTTGCCCCCTATTTAACAAAAGAAAAGGAGGCTGCTAAAGAGGAGGGAAGCTGAGAAAGAGGAATCCTGGATTTTTGAGGAAAATTTATGGCTGTTGACACTGTAAATGAAGAAGAAAAGAGGGGGATAGTGGAAGCTAAAACAATAAGAGGAACAAAAGGAATAAAAAAATAAACAGGCCACTCAGAAGGCGAAGACAACCGTCTCTACAGGTGATGAATCTTGCATGCCAAGCCGGCTCTCATTAGTCAGTCAAGGGGAGACAGTCTGTTTAAAGGCTACATTAAGTCTGATTCTGAGCTACCTGCTTAAGAGCAGAGGCTAGAGCTGGGATGCGGCTTTGGCTGGATTTGGAAATTGGGACCATGGGGAGAGGAGACCCATCTGCATCTAGAAGCAGAAAATGGGTATGAGGTGGCAAGGCTCAAGCCCTCACAATAGGGGGTCAATCTGAACTCCTGCCCCAGAAGAACAAGCAGAATAATTTAACAGATGTAGGAGTCATTAGAAGATGGGACACGTCAGAGTGTCCTTCACACTCGTGGCTCGGCACCATGGAGCGTCTTTCCTCTTTGTCTTTCCTTGTCATCCTCCATTTTTTTCTCCCTTCTCCTTTTTCTCCTCTTTGTCACATTTTTTTCATATTTCCTTTGTTTACATTTTTCCCTTCGCCATTTAACTTTTCCTTTTCTTCTAGTCTACTGACAAGCAATAAGAACTCTTTCTGCCTTGATTTTTTTTTTCTCACCACTTTTGTCTTCCTCTCAAGCTCTGCCTACCTCCTGGTCACGGCAGTGGCTTTATCCTTGATGAAGCGGTTCAGTACTGTATGTTTGCTTCCACACCAAAAATTTACTGTTGGTCTTTTTGTTTTTATTTGGAGACAGGGCATTACAACATTAGGCAACTGGTGGTGGGAGGGTTCAAAGTAGAATGGAAAGACTTTGAAACTTTTAGCATCATTACTGTTTTGATGAGTTGGCAATAGTCCCCTGTGTATGAACTTGTGTGTGTTTGTGTCATACGCCATGGCACTGTACTGGCAGCTGTGACAACACATCTGGATACATATCAAAACAAGGAAGCTCAGCTCATTAGGCTCCAGAGTGAGGGAAACGTTTGAAGGAAAAAATGGGAAGAGGTAAGCAGGAAATGGAGAACGAGGGAAATATGCAGAGTGAGTCGGAACAACACCTCAAGTATCTGCTAATTCTCCCGTAGCAGAGACACAGGGACTAGACGGAGGCATTAAAATTCATAGGGCTCACAGCAACCCGAGAAACCCCATTGGCCATTTACTCTCCCACATGGGAAATAATGGTTTACAAAGCCTGAATATGGAAACTCCCACCTCCCCACCACTCTAAAATTAAAAACATAAATGCACACTTTGAAAATACGTTCAGAATCCTTATTCATCTCCTTTGCATTCATAGTCAGGCCACTCAACACCCCCCCCCCCATCTCTATCTATATCTAAATATCTAGCATAGAAGCACAATATAATGCAACAGTATATATTCTCATTTCACATGCTTATACTCATCCAAACAGAAGCTGAGCTAAAAGATTTAGGAAATTTGGAGTTTTTTGCTGATCAGTGATTTCGATGTTTCTTTGTTGATTAATCTCCATCACCGTCAAAGGGAATTTATTTTGATTATGCTTGACAACAAGGTTATTTATTAGAGGGTATTATTCCACATCCAGTTGTGGAGGCACATGCAGGGTCTGTATTTTCTTCTGGAATATTATTGCTGATGTGAGGTAAAAGTGACAATGATCACCACACTGCTTCTGATTTCACTTCAGGTAGGAATACACCAAAATGAAAAGTAAAGTAAGTTTAAAAACTTTCACAGCCTGGCTGGTGACCTCTGTATGTCCTCTCTGTGGTAAAGGAGTGGGGAGAACAGAGACTGATAACCACACCAAGAGAGTCCGGTTACCCACGTTGCAGACTTGGGGCATTTTGGGCTATTTTCAACAAGCCCAGACACAACAGATACTGCTCATTTTCTGTGTGTTTATTAATCTCATGCTGTGGACTCTAAAAGTTTGTTAGGAGGAAGATTGTCTGTACAAATCTTTAGACTGCATTCTGCACTCTTCTGCACTTCTGATGCACCCCCAAATCACACATTCAATATTTATAGCTAAAATGTTTCTAAGAACTCGTATAACTCCATTATAAAGTCCTGCAAATTTGCATTACATTTTTTCCTGCTGACATCCAAGAACGAGTCATATTCGCATATAATAGCCCATTTCATGTTTTTTCAGTTCTGACAACAAACATGCACAGATTGTTTCCAAGCTGCTGGGCAGAGTCCGAAGGTGTGATAAGCATCATGATCTGAGGGCATCAGTCCAAGGGGAAACAGGCTAGGACCAGAACAGTGGGCTGTGTGGGGAGGGCTGGGGGGATCTAGGATGACCACTCTCTGCTGTCTGGTCCACTCTGTACTGTCTAATGGAAGGTCTTATCACAGGCAGGGCCCACAGCCCTTATCACACCTGCCCACTATCAGCCCCACACTGGATTATCCCTGAAGGGCGAATCTGCACGCCTTCAATCATTTACTACTATCACAAGGACCCATCTCTGCTCTAGCCTCTATGTCAGCCATAAAAAGCAGAGAGAAAGAGAGAGAAATGGAGGGAAGGGAAGGAGGGGGTGCAGAGAAGCTATTTCATGCTCCCAAGAGAAAATGTATCACAGGAATAGTGGTGGAAACTTTACGGAAGTCCACGCTGTCGGTATATTAGACTTGGTCCATGGATTGTCAGCCAAGAGGTGGCTATAAAACGGAGAGGCCATAGAAATTAAGCTTAGGAAAGCAAAATACACAAGAGGTGAAGAGAGAGAGAGAGACAGCTGAAGATGTTAGCTGTGGGTGGGGGGTCAAAAAGCACATTTTTCATTTCCCTCCAATAGGCCTCGGTGCCTGAGCTGCTGCTTTAAGAGGATTCTTCCAGACTTTATCCCCATTTTTGAGTGTCTCTCAAGTAGAGACCAGATGGCAACTCCAGCTAATAGCACAGCTGAGATTAGTTTACGAAAAGTGGAAATAAGGGGTGAAGACAAGAATAAGGGAGGATGAGAGGAGGTGGCTTTCCAGAACAAGGACAAACTCTGTAATACCCATCCCAATAACCAGTGGCTTATTTTCCAACAAGGGCCCGAAAGAGTCAATTCTTGCTAAAGGAAATGAAAAGCATAATTTTTCTGTTTTTCTATAGATTCTTTGAGGTATTCCTTTTGGAGTCTGGCGTTTTCCTTTTGTTTATTTCTCCACTAGAGGCTCATCAGTTTTTCTTCACTGGGTTTGAAACAGAAATCCCTCCTTAGGGTGAGCTGTAAATGCCAGCCAACAAGCTGTTTGTTGTTTTGGCTTTCGGAAAAGAGCCACAAGTTTTGTTTGCCGTGTTTTGCATTTTCCAAACCGTAGTCTTAACATCAGTAGCATTTAACTGTAATTGAATTGTCTTTTTTTTTTTTGATTCGCTAATTATAATGTTAGTCGTGATGTTTGAAAGAGTTCTGCTGTGAAGCGTCAGGTCCAAAGTGGATTTTGAGGATGTCCTTTCTAATGTTGGGCTGTGTCAGTTTTTCTCAGGTTATCTGACAACATTCACCATGTGGGGGTGGGGGTGGGGGGGTAAACCCCAGTGTCTGTCTCTTATTCATGACACAACATCTTTTACACAGCCTTTTCTCTTTCTCTTTCCCTTTGCCTCTGACTCAGTGCTCCTCTATTGCTATTATTATACCTGCGTGTAGCTCCCCCCCCCCTTTTTTTTCCAAGGGTGTCAAGTGTTCACAAGATGAGACATTCAGCATTCTAGTCTCTGTGTCTCTCCATCTGACACTCTCTTTTTCCATTTTTCCTCTCTCTTTCTCTCAGCATCTTATCCCAGTTCCAAAGCTTACATCATGTTTCTAAGGTTTGTGAAGGGTGATGACAATGACAGTCATGTTGAGTACAGCCATCATGCAGTCACAGCACTCTGCTCTGCCAAAAAAAGCCACGGGGCTGTGGTACAGAACAGCAGGGAGTGCAGATATGACAGGAAAGGATGTAGGGGGGTTGAGATATGCTTTGCTCATGGGACTATTCGCTCAGGCCCCTGCATTCCCATGTGCAGTCTTCTCCTTGGTATAAAACATTTGTGAGGACATATGATGCATTAATAAGTTATGTACATGGTTTGTGATGTTGACATCAAAACTCTCCTGAGAATGGGTTTAAAACCGCAAGTGCTGCAACATTATTTCAGGAATAGATGGTGTTAACACACACACACACACACACACACACACACACACACATATATATATATGAATGAACATGAACACGGAATGCTTCTTTCCTATTTAAAAGATTGATTTTTGTGGTATGTGTCTCATCACGCAGGTATCGGACCGCTGTGTGGTGGCTTTAGTGCCCAAGCAGACCTCATCATACAACATCCCTTCCTCAGCCAGCATATCGCGCACCTCCATCAGCAGATACGGTGAGTCACTAGACATGATTGCTCTTTATATACCTTTTGTTTTGGCTAGCATCGATTGCACTGATTGACGTGGCGCAGATATTGGGTAATTACAGATGGATTGTCAGGGTTAGCCAACAGTTAATTCCATGTTGATCTAGTGTTATTGCTCTTTTCGATGGACACATCAAAGCGTTTTTACATTAGTTGTTTCAGATGAGAACAAAGGGAAATCCTCCTCCCCCCCCCCCCCCCAAAGCAGTGGTCTGCTCTTTTTTTCTCTATAGAGGGTTTCTAGCTGCTTTTTTTTCTCTCTCCAACTGTGTGAATGCTGCAGTTTGCCTCACAGTTCAGGTCCAAACTCTGTTGGATGGTATGGAAAGAACACAGAGAGGGAGAGAGAGATGGAAAGGAGGGAGAATGACAGATAAAGCCATTGTTTGGTTTTGAGGCTGTAACATTTTTTTTATAATGAAGATGCGTTCTCTGCAGGACATTTTGATGCTGCTATTTGCACGCATACTTGAGCCCACGCAGGCATGCACGCGGTACGTGCAGCGCCTTTGCACACACGCACACGGGCGCTAACATACTTTTAGATGTGCTTGTTGTTTGTGCTGCCGGGTGCCAAAATTTGGTCCTATGCCAGACACGCAGCAGCACCACGCAACTTGTGATTGCTAATTATTCTCCGTGAATGATACTTCACACAAACAGAAAATGATAAGTGAGCATAGCCAATTATTAGGATCGGGGGCCAGGTGAACGCTGCTTTTAAACTGCCTAACATCAGAAAAAGAGCTAACGGCATCCTTATCTCTCTAAGCAATCATGTTTATTTACAAATGTTGCACCTATGGATACTCAAAAAAGGGCCTTTATCTTCAGTTTATGTGCTTTGAAATAAAGTGGAATGATATTTTCAATGATGACCTTTAGAAGACTGCAGAGTACTGAGTCATCACTTTCATTTGAACAAAACACCGTAAAGGTTGGTGGGAGAGATGGCAAGATGATGGATGGCTGAAGCAATGTGTAAAAAAAAAAAAAAAAGTATAACTACAAAAGGAAATTCACTTTCTCTGTATTATGTAGGTTGTTTCATGTCAAGCCTAATTTGATCTATTTGGAGTTTTATACCCAGGTAATATATTCAGGTGTTGGAGCTGGTTGTGCATGGCATAAAGAGTAAAGCCTCTGCTGGCATGATCCTGGCCCTCATCAATCATGGGTTGGCACAGCGGGCACAGCTGCACCTCAACACCTGCTGATGGATTCATACCAATTTTACGTTCAGCACTTAGCATCTTGACTCAATTTACACCGCCAGAACCTCCTACTAGCTTTAAAATCAGCTTGAACACACTCCCCTACTGACTGGCTCTGTCCGGGAGCTGCGAATTGCAGCAAAGCGGGAAAGGGCTGCAGGACACTGCTTGGTGTTTTAGGGAGTTAGGAAAAGACTGGGGTGCAGGCGGGATGTGGGCAGGAGGGAGCTGTAGAATAGCAGTGACTGGATTAAGATGGGATTTGGGATCTCAATCCATCCTGCGCACAAGTGCATATATCATCCCTTATTGTCCCTAGTGCCCATTTCTGAGCTGCAGTTTGGTCTTGAAAAGTATGTGGCTTTATTGGCAGCAAAAGCTTTGTTGTTCAGCTCGGCCTTTGAAGACAGGTGAGAGAAATCCTCGTTGGGATGCTAAGATCCCGAATCTCTGGAGAGCCAGCTGCCATGATGGCAACTAATTAAGGAAAGTAAAAGCAGCGTCATTCTGAGAGAACGAAAAGCAAGGAGAGCTACACAAAAGCAGAGATGAGGGGGATGTATGGATGAAGGATGGCGGCTACAGTGCTTAACAAGTTAGGGATCTTTTGATGCATTGATTAGAGCGTGACAGGGACATTTGGCATTGGCACAGCGTGGCAGGGAAGAACCAATTACGAGTGCTTTAAGTGGAACTCAACACAACAATGTCTCAGTCACTGAGACGGGGATTACATAAGAGACAGAGAATGAATAAGATGAAAGCAAATAGTCATCAAATAAATCACGACAGACAGAGAGAAGAAAAAGTAAAGTAAATAAGTAGATTAATAAATATTTCATTTTTTTTATGTCCTGCACAAATAATTTGGTTTTGTTTACGATGGACAGAAGTCAAAGTCTTGTTTTCATCCGTCTTCTGTGTCATTTAGGATTCAAGTCTCAAGATGGCTATTACTAATCAGTGCAATGCTAGACACCACAGCTCCCCCTCCCTCTCATTACTTTGTTGTTCTAAGAAATTATCCATTACTGCAATTTCCTTTATAGCATGGCTTAGAGGAGGAGGAGCACAGAGGATTCGGCTGTGTAATGAGTTACAAAGCAGAGATGGAAATGAGAAAGGGGCTCTGTGTGTGTGTGTGTGTGTGTGTGTGTGTGTGTGTGTGTGTGTGTGTGTGTGTGTGTGTGTGTGTGTGTG
>JAVDPK010001033.1:577566-619145 GCA_034780415.1 Cichlasoma orientale | reverse complement strand
TGTGTGTGTGTGTGTGTGTGTGTGTGTGTGTGTGTGTGTGTGTGTGTGTGTGTGTGTGTGTGTGTGTGTGTTGTTTTTTTTTTTGATCACACCTAGTTTGCATAAAGCGCAGTCTGTGTTCCAGCACTGAATGGCGCCTCTATCCTTAATTTACTCGCATTTGTGTGAGAATAACAGCAAGAATGTAAAGGATGCGGTTGATTGCATATTCTGCAGGAACAGAACCACAGGCGAGCACGAATGGGCTCGGGTGTGTTGAAAGAAAGTGAATCATATCAGGTGTTGCAACTAGATAAATGAATAAAGTAATCACGATTTACAGCTACTTATGACTATTTAGTTATTTTAGAAAGAGTGGATGAAGAATTGTGGGTATTTGCTAATTAAATTAATTATTCTAGTGAAACACCACGCACATCAACAGCATATTGCTCCATCTGCTCTACTGTATCTTATTTTCTCTTTTGTTATATGTTGTTAGATTGCATTAGTTGTATAAATTCCTAAAATATAAGTTATATTACAAACGATGTGACACATTATATTGTATGTTTCTCAGGTGAAGTTGAACTGCAGTCTTGTTAAACTTTTTTGAATGATGTTGTGCTGTTCTCGGTGATCTCAGATAAATCCTTCCTATGAACTACATACTGAGCTCCTTCATTTGCAGATTTTACCTTGAGGGCAGTCCCAGGCACTGATTGCGTAATAAGCTGCCGCCTTAGTAAATCAGCCGCTAATTACTGGCAGATTGCGAGCGTAATTTGAACGAAAGGCGTGCCGCAAATTTGCCCCGCACTTTAATGTCCTCATATTTTGCCCTTGGTGTTTCCAGACTATTCAGAACTGGCAAAGGTTAGAGAGGTCATCTGAGAGTCTTCAGTAGACTTCCCCGAAGCCCAGAGGTCTGGTGAGACCTGGGCTTAACAAGGCAGTGTGCTTGATCTGTAGAGAAGAAAGCGAATGTCTACAAGCTCTCAGCATGTTGCTCTGTCCTTTCGCTGGTGCTGAGTTAGAGTAGGCAATCTGTCATATCGGGCTCTCATGACAGAATCATGGGCAATACACTCGCTCGCTCAGATCACAGGAAGCATAAAAAAGGAGGGAAGAAGATAAGGAAGAAAGAGAGAGCATTTATAGAGACATTCAGCTTCTAATGTCAGCACCTCCTCTGGGAAGCTTTAGCTTGACCTTTATGTTGGACCACAGTATCTCTCTCTTTTTCTCTTACTCTTACTCCGCCTCCTTCCTGTACATTCCTTCTCTTTTACCCATTATCCAGTCAGCTTCCCCTTTGCTCCCCATGAATCTCACACACTCGCTTTTGCTGCCTCTGCAGTTGCCATTGTCTGATTCACACATCCACGGAGATGCAAACACACTCACTTTGCACACATACATGCACCATCGCTCCTGCTGCATCTAGCCGGAGTGCAGTGCGTAAAAACCTCATCTAGCACCATTAACAGTTGCTCATTCTTACTCAGCCCTTCAAAAAAAGGTTGTGTGTCAGGCTAACCAGGCCAGAGCTTCAGTTTGCTTAAATGGATTTGGGAGTTTGCAGTGGGAGCTACACCTGCGTACAGAGATACAGATTAATTATAGATTGCTGTCGGGGCCCAAAGAGGAGGAGGAAATGTTCTGTTACGTAGCTGCCAGCCTTTAAGAGCACTTACGTAGAGGAGTGGATGATGGTAGGTGGGCAGTCAGACACTATGTTCTACATCTGGACAGGCAGAAAATAAAGGTTTGCTATGTTATGTAAAAAAAAAAAGAAAAGAAAAAGAAACTGTTTCTGATATGATTTCCAAGTCAAATTTATGGGTTAATAAGCCAATCAAAACAAAGCTCTTAAAAATTTTGGAGCCCTTGTTACGAAAATGACATTCCTGTCACTTCTTATGCCTAAACGAACAAAAACAAACAAAGCACCCTGTTCTGAGCAGTAATGGATGAATTGAGAGTTAACAAAATAAACAATGCACTATCTAATATACTAGACTTTTCTGGTGTTTTTTGATTTAAAAAAAAAAACTCTAATTGAGTTTGCAGATAAACCATGTGGGCAAAGACAATAAATGAGCTGAAATAACACTCGACAGCGATAAATGGTACATTGAGGTTGACACTTTCTCATGCCTTTTCATTTTTTATTTATTGACTCCTCACCTCAGAACTTTTTAGAATGCATATTGCATAAGATGGGTCAATGAATTATTTTGTTTAAAATATTAATTATTAAGTAAAGCGTGGCATTCAAGTGTAGTCGAGAGTAGCAAATAGATGCACAGTGGCACCAGAAGCCATGTGTTGAATGGGATGCAGCATCTGCATACAGGGATTCATATCATATCAAAGGTAATGCATATGAAGGGCTCTTGCTATGTATTTGGGCGTCACTCTTACACAGATTTATTATGACAGGGCTGACACTAGATGAGAGAATGAAAAGGAAAGCCTGTCTGAATGCCTTTTGAACCCTACTTGACAAATGCCAAATTTAAAAGATGGGGCTCAAAAGATAAAACGGGAAAGACTAATGCACAAATATTTCTCAGTGCTGTCAAAGTCAAAGTGCTCAGTGCTGTCAAAGTCAAGTCATCTTTTATGTGATGGCCATATAGAAATCTTGGAAAATTTAAACACTACGGCGTAAAGAAATTTAGAAAGCGTATTCTTATTATTTTTCTTCTAAAGGTCACCGGACGTAAACGTGTAAAGAAATCATAGCAAACAAGAATGCAATTACATAATATTGTTTCTTGCACAGATCACAGCAGCCCTGGATCAGGATGAACAGGCAAGGAAGCAGAGGTTGGCCTACAAAGTGGAGCAGCTCATCTCTGCCATGTCCTTTGAAAGCTGAGAGTAACTACTACTCAGAGAGAGAGAGAGAGAGGACCACAGTCTCCACACGACCTACCAAAAAGGTCTCGCATTGCTTACTCTCATCGCGGGAGCTGAAACCATGAACTGGGACCTCTGTATCTACAGCTGGACTAACATAAAACTGCTTGAGTTTGTAATTCTCCCACCTCCTTCCATGATGGTGCCAACGCAGGGCCCAAAGACTGAAACAGAGGCCTCCCTGCAACTGGATTTGCTAGTGGCATAAGTAAGAGACTATAGCAGAGAATGCAACCACATGGCTTGTATTTATTTTTTTCCTTTTCTTTTTCACAAAGGACATTTTCTCTGTTTGACAGAGAATCGTATGCTGTGTGTGCGTGTGTGTGTGCGTGTGCGCGTGTATGTGTTTGTCATACTGCGGAAGACTCCTACAAGAAATGGAGAAACAGATTTATTCTCTACCAACTCACGGCTAAGTGTGAGATGGAGAGAAAAAGGCGAGAAGTAGAGGAGCAGTTCTCGTGTTGGACAGCTGAGACTGCGTTCAGATTTCTCAGATTTTATTTTTGTACTTTGTACATTTGAATATTATCAGTTGCAGTTCAAAAATATCCACCTAGAATCCCAAAAGTGTTGCTGTATAAAGACACAAAGAGCGTAACACTAATTCAGAGTAGCGTGATAATAAAACGGGCCGTGATTCATGTCTTTCTCTCACTCCTTCCCTCCTTGGACTGAAGCTTCACGCAACATGGACAAAGCCTCTGGCCTTTATTTAATCCGATATGTATAGGAAATCATAAAACATGTGGCCATCACCTAACAGAACTCCACGTGTGATGGTCACAGTTGAGCCGGCATGCTTGCACCTAAACTGAAGATGATGGAGATGAAATCTGTAGTCTATTTAGGAGGTGACCTCAGATAAGCATCACTCTGGTATCAAAGGCTTTTTACAGCAGACAGGTCATCTGTGTATGTACCATTTGATACTTGCCAATCATTGTATGTGAATGTACAATTTTTTTTTTCTGGTTTGTTTGTCTGTTCTGAATTTTACTACAAAAATTGGCTCAATTGAAGTGAGCTTCATAGATATTTGCAGTAGCTTGTTGTGTGAAGAACTCAATTTTGTTCATCCTGGCCCTGTTCCATCCAACTGCTTCATTTGGCCTCAATCACTTTGCTTCTAAAGGAGAGTGTGTGTCTTTATAGTGTTTGTCAATGCTGTAACTGTAAAGCCTGTAGAGTCAGCTACAGCATCCAGAGCTACAGTCGCAGTAAGAAGAGAGCAGGTAAAAGCAGCTGGTTTCTGTGCTCACATTATGTCCACTATTTTTTTTATGTTCTAGGGACCTTGATCAACTTTGTGTAATTTGCATGTATGGTGTCACACATCAGAAGTGTTTAGGGGTCCATCTTTTATTTTTTATCAAGTGCCAATGAGTCACACTTCAGTTGGCCAGTTGAAATGTTAGCTGATGGAAGATCTTACCTAACCACCACATGTCTTCGCGCAGATAATAAGAAGTCTGTGTGGGCCTAGTTTGACTAAGTGCCAAAAGATCCTGGTGTTTCAAATCGTTCACAAATGTATCAAAATCGGTTTATGCTTTACAGAGGAAGCAACGCTTGCATATTTGAGTGCAGATTCAGTTACAATAGAAGATCTTAAAACTGGAGTGGTGAGTTTCCAAACTCACAAAAGGTACGAAACATGAGCAGAAGAAGAAAAAAACACACACGGACACAAAGGAACAAGTATGTTTTGTGTTATGTGATGCATCTCCTGACTTGAACCAAACAGTAACAAGCTTACGTAACTTTCCGGACTTTAGCTGGATGACAACAAACTGTAGATTTCATCCTCTGGATAGGTTATTTCATTATCTTCCAAAATATATATTTGCTTGTTGTTTACATCAAGTACTTGAAAAAGGTTGTAGTAAAGGTTTGTACAGTGTACTGCAATTGTGTGTGTTGAGAGCATGATAAAGGTGGGTGAAAGGTGCTTCTTTTCTCTGTGGCCTTAGATACCCACCTGCTTAGTGTTCCCAAACCTATTAGTTCTTAGGACTGTCCTTTCGGTGCTTCAGAGCCCTTTTGGTTTTTTTTTCTTTTTGGGTAGTGTTACCTGGCCCTGGCACTCAGCTGAGAATTGTTTTAGTGAGATGAAGTAAAAGGAAAGGTGAAAAGGCTGTGGCCTGGCTAAGGCAGACGTTGCCTTGTGCAGTGCTCGGCATCCTGAGCTGTTTGAAGAGAAGTCCTGAGAAATGAGGAGCGATGGAGAGGTAGAAAGAGTGAAAACCCCTTTAGCTCTAGTTTCCTACTCCAGCTTTGAAGCTTCTCTTTGATCTAACTCAGTTGTGTGCACAGTGTGATCAGGAGATGTATTAAAAAAAAAACATCAAACTAACAGGCAAGGAGAAATGCAGGATGAGGCGATGACCGAGTGCTATTACTTTGCCCGGCCAGTGGGGGCACAAGTATCAAAGGCCAGTTCATCTGTTTATTCATCTGAAAAAGCGTCTTCTTACAGAAGTGCATTGCCAACACAAAAGAGAAGATATTAGATATCCTTTCTCACTGACTTTATTTACTTTCTCATACAGTTCTGTATTTTTTTTCATTTATTTACTGTGAGCGTAAGAAATATTCATATCCTCTTGAAAGATATGTAACAATGATTCAAAACCTTTGTGGGTCATGCCGCCGTGTTCAGACAGTAAAATGTACTTCCTGTTGTTTTAGAACACTTCACCTGATCTAGTATCTTTGTCTGCACCTACCTTACAGAGACACCCTCTCTATCATATACCCAAATTTTTGGTTGGTGGAAAGAGAAATTCTACAAAAAAACAAAGTAAAAAATCTTCTTCTTTTTTCTGACAGCACTAATGACCATTCCTGTCCCAATAGTTTATTTCACATTAATTAGAAATTATTAATTACCGTTTTTTTTTTTTTTTTTTAATTGTGGTACCCAGATCTTGTAACTCTGAATAATGTTAAGGGTTTGAGTTCTTTAGATTTTCTATGTTTTGTGAATGCAATACACTTCTGTACCTTCTTGCTACTTAATCTTCTACTCAACATCTGTAGGTACACAATTCCGCACACAGTACAGACTCAAAACGTAAATCTTCTTCCTTTTGATTAAGGTGTCTTCCCAATTTCAGCGAATAGAATTGTATCCTCCTCATACCTCACATTGCTTTTATGTAAGTAATGCTTTTTATCATTTTAACGGGACCTAAATGCCTTTTCCTTCTCCAAGGAATAAAATGTATGTTTATTACAGTCCTTCCAACTCTTAGATGAGCTCCCCATATAAATAGTGATTAACAAAATCAGGCACACAGGTTGGTGAAGAATGACTTTTTTTTTTTTGTGTGTGTGTGTGTGTATTGTGTGAGATTTTTGCATGCATTAGAACTTATGCTTTAGTTCTGCCTGGTATTCCATATCGATCTGCACCATTATCAGTCTAAAGGCAATTTTTCCATTTGCAAATGTCTTAAATCACAGCTGAATGCACCTTTTTTTTTTGTGAAAGAGATTTTTTTTTTTTGTTACTAAATAATAGCTTGTTTCCATGCTGTACGCTCATTTCTAGAAACCTTTTTTTAATTCAGTTTGAACTGAGAAGAAAAGAAGTTTGTTTACTCTTTCTGCAGTGCAGAATCCCATTTGACTGCCAGTTGTGTGATATGGCGAGATGCTCATGAACACAACCTCTTTTCAGATGATGCTGATTACTAATTGAAGATGCATTGTGCTCTTTTTTGCTCCTGGTGAAGTGTGTTGCTGAAGAGATGGTGTCATGGTTTTGACTGGCGCATGCCATTCCTTATACAAAACAAAGAATTAAATTAGCAAATTTTTTTTTTGTTCGCTTTTTTTGCATCAGACAGGAACTGAAATTCAGATCAGTGTGTTGCTCTCAAGTCAGAATATCACCAAGTATAAAATGAGTATCCTTCCATTATAAACACATTGTAAACAAACCCTTTGTAGACACTGGAGTTCTGTAAAATAGTATATACTGGCAATGATGATGATTATAATAATAATGGCTGTCTGTTCTTGTTTTATAAAAGTGTTGTGAAAATTGTAAGAAACTTAAAATATTTAAAACGGTTGTTCTCTTGTTTTTTATTTGCTTTGATTTTGTTATGATAATATATTATTGTGTACCTATTGTAAATATGAAGCACACCTATTTTGCAAGCCAAGGATTCACTTTGTACTGTTGTTATATATAAATAAACTTTGCTGGTTAAAAATCACGTAGAACCAAAATCAGTTATCATGTTGTTTTCTTTGTTTTAAGCAAATCGAAAGAGACAACTTGCAGCTAGTTCTGAAAGGGGTCCTCGGGTGTTTTGTATCTCTGAAGGCTCCCCCCTCCTCCTTCTCCCCAACAGCTACACTTCCAACAGAGCTTTAAGTTCTCCAGTGCTGCGCCGGAGGGCCATTTTAGAATCATAAATGCATAATTAAATTTCTAGGGAAGTCTTCTTACTTATTTTTCTAACTGTTGCACAACAAGAATATTGCTGTACGGGTTTGTATACAGCTGTAGGAAGCTTAGATTTTGTGTTCATAAAGCAGACCTACATTATTATTATTATTATAAACCTTTGTTTACACTGTGGATAAGCCAAATGTCAATTCAAAGAAGCATGCAGCTGAGAGGAAGATCAAGGGAGCAATTTACCCTGCCCAGGATAGGGTTACCGGGCCCCCTTCCTGGTGCCAGGCCTGGGGAGGGTGATTGAGAAAGAGAGTGCCTGTTGAATGGGCCTTAGCCCATAGGGCCCAGCTGGGCCCAGCTCAATGAGGGGACATGGACCAAGGGCCCATGTCCCCTCATTGATCAATTTTTTTATTTTTTTTATTTTTTCTTCTAATTATATCATCAGATATGTTCTAGATCAGGGGTCTCAAACTCCAGGCCTCAAGGGCCGGTGTCCTGCAGGTTTTAGATGTGTCCCTGATCCAATACATGAGTCAAATATAGACGTCATTAGCAGGACTCTGGAGAACTCGCCTGCATACTGAGGAGGTAATTCAGCCATTTGAAACAGGTGTGTTGGATCAGGGACACATCTAAAACTTGCAGAACACCAGCCCTCGAGGCCTGGAGTTGGAGACCCCTGTTCTAGATACTCGGATGAAGAGAGGAGATGATGGATCAGGTGGCAGCTGAGGACCCTGGACAGACCTTGGGCACCTAAACGTATAGTTAGTGCGAGCTGGGAATGCCTGGCAGAGGCCCCAGTCTGTGAGATCTTCAACGCCCACCTCCTGCAGAACTTTGACAAGATTCCAAGAGAGGTTGAGGACATTGAGTCTGAATGGACAATGTTTTGCACCTCCATTGTTGAGACTACCCCACGGAGCTGCGGCTGCAAGGTGGTTTGGACACCGGAGGTGAAGATAGTCATCAAGCTAAAGGACAAGTGCTATCGGGCTTGGTTAATCTGCAGGACTTCAGAGGCAGCTGATGGGTACCGGCAGGCCAAGTGGAAAGCAGTGGCGGAAGCAAAAACTTGATTATGGGAGAAATTTGTTGAGGTCATGGAAATAGACTTTTGGACTGCCTCACTGCAATTCTGGCAAACTGTCAAGTGACTCAGGATGGGAAAGCGGTGTATAGTGCAGGTGGGGCACTGCTGACTTCAACTGACGATATTGTTGGGCGCTGAAAAGAATATTTCGAGGACCTCCTTAATCCCACTGACACATGTTCTCTAGAGGAAAGAGACTTCTGTAGAGTCTGGGGATGACTCGCCCATTACTGGGGGTGAGGTCACTGAGGTAGTTAAACAGCTCCTTGGTGGCAGGGCCCCTGCTGTGGATGAGATTCACCCTGTGTTCATGAAGGCTCTGGATCTTGGGCCGTCTTGGGGTGCCTCTGCAACATCACATGGAGATCTGGGGTAGTGCTTCTGGATTCGCAGACTGGGGTGATGGTTCCCATCTTCAAGAAGTGGACATGGATTGTGTGCTCCAACTATGTGGGAATCACGCTCCTCAGCCTCCCCAGGAAGGTCTATGCAAGGGTGCTGAAAAGGAGAGTTTGTTAATCACACTTCAGATTCAGGAGGAACAATGTGGTTTTCATCCTGGTCACGGAACACTGAACCAGTCTGTTGTGGTGAAGAGAGAGCAGAGTGTAAAAGGGAAGTTGACGATTTACAGGTTGATCTACATCCCTACCCTCATCTGTGGTCACAAGCTTTGGGTAGTGACCAAAAGAACATGACTGTGGATACAAGCGGCAGATATTAGATTTCTTCAGAGGGTGGCTGGCCTCTCCCTTAAACACAGGGTGAAGAGTGTAGTCATTCAAGAGGGGCTCAGAGTAGAGCCGCTACTCCTCCACATCAAAAGGAGCCAGTTGAGGGTGTTCAGCATCTGACTAGGAGGCCTCCTGGGTGAGGTGTTCTGGAAGGAGGCCCCAGCGTAGATTCAGGACAGGCTGGAGAGATTATATCTCTCGGCCGGCCTGGGAACGCCTCGGTGTTCCCCCGGATAAGCTGGAGGAGGTGGCTGGGGGGAGGTTTGGGTTTCCGGATAAATGGAAGAAAATGGATGCATGGCTCTACTCTGAGCCCCTCCCGGATGGCCGCACTCCTCACCTTATCTCTAAGAGTGAGACCAGCCACCCTTCGAAGGAAACTCATTTCTGCCGCTTGTATTCGTGATCTTATTCTTTCGGTCACTACCCAAAGCTCGTGACCATAGGTGAGGGTAGGAACGTAGATCATCCGGTAAATCCACAGCTTTGCTTTTACACTCAGCTCCCTCTTCACCACAACAGACCGGTGCAGCGGCCGCTTCTCCTCCACATCGAGAGGAGCCAGTTGAGGTAGCTCAGGCATCTGACTAGGATGCCTCCTGGGCACCTCTTGGGTGAGGTGTTCCAGGCATGTCCCACCGGGAGGAGGCTCCGGGGTAGACCCAGGACACGCTGGAGAGATTATATCTCTTGGCTGGCCTGGGAAAGCCTTGGGGTTTCCCTGGATGAGCTGGTGGAGGTGGCTGGGGAGAGGGAAGCCTGGGGTTCTCTGCTTAGGCTGCTGCCCCCGCGACCCGGCCCCAGATAAGTGGAAGAGGATGGATGGATGCATGGATGGAAAACTGCAGTGCAGGGTTTAGTTTTATTTCATGGTCACAATCTTCTGGACTAATCTGGTAATTTGAACAGTGGGTATATTATGTATATGCTGTTTGGAGATCAATGGAAAAACATGCATTGAAAATTTTAAAAGATAGACATAATGCAAATTCTTTACGGCTTTGAAAGATGCTCTTGGACTGTTACAGTTATCACACTGTGGGTTTCCAACTGAGGAAACAGTGAGTAACACATTTTTCTGCAGTTTTAATTAACCTTTCAAGTTAACATGAATATTCACATTTAGAAATGATGAGACTGTGTTGTCGGTATTGCCACAGCTGTCATTCATTTGGTTTGTAATGTAGTCTATAGCACCATAGGCTATGTTTTAAACATTCTATGCAATAAGCAATCTATGCTCCACACTCACAGACTCTGATTTTTGTGGTCCACTCCAGCTATGACTATGAAAGTTTAGGCCTCTCACAGACATTTTCAATTCTTTATGCAAACGTTCTTTAAGTATGCATTTCTGCTCGGTGTGCCTAAGGGAAATAAAATTCATATTGTTCTGATGCTACTTGAGGAAGCCAGAAAGCATAAAACCCAGTTAACAAAAGGGAGCAAACAACGAACCTCAACCTTACAAGAACAGAAAAGTGTTTGTAAATAGTTATCTGATATGTTTTTCTGCAAATAAACCCAACATAAATACTTTGCTATTTTTCACAATTTTAATGGGGGCCCATGTTCCACAACTCTAAGCCTGCTATTATTTATTTATGGATGTATTTATTTATTTGTGCAATCCTGCTGGCACAAAGGAATATGTAATAAAAACAATAAAGGTGCAAACAATGATGAGCATCAGTGCACTGCATTTCGGTAACTTGATCTTAACCTGAGTTTTCGAGGCAGGGTGAAACCAGAGTTTTTACATTTCTAGTTCTCACATATTAATACAAAACAAAAACAGCCTTTTACTGATAGAGTATTGATGCTTATCTGTAACAGAAACGTAAACCCAAAATTAGTGACTGAGTCCATGACTCAGCAAAGCACAGTGCTCAAAAAAAGAATTAAAAAGAATGCAGGTTTTTGCTTAATGTTCTGAAACAATATGCTAATGTTAGCTAACGGCAGGTTTGTTTCTCATCATTGAAATTGTGATACCTACTAATTTGGAAGTTATCAACCATTCAGAAAACAGACGTACAGCACAGTTCATGTTTTTGTTAAGCTGAGTCTCTCACTGATCACTGAACATTTCTCCCATTGGCATCTGTACAATAAGCTGCTCCTGAAGGTTAAACTGAAATATCAGCGAGCACAAAAGGAACCACACCGGCTTTCAATTTCACATGATCCTGGCTTCAACATCCCATTCAGAACTTTCCTCGAGTTTGCACAACCCACACTCACACAGTAATTCACCATGATGGAACTCAGTCTCAGTACCGCCGCGTGGACTCTATGCAGTCCTGTGAAAATATATGTATTGTTTTTATCAGGCTATCGCATCATTGTGGAGGAATTTTGGTCAAATATTTTACAATGTTGCTTCAGTTTATTGAGGCTTGCAGGCATTTATTCATGCACAGCATTTCAGTCAGGTTGAGGTCTGGACAGTGATTGAGCCACTGCAACCCCTTGATTCATTCTTTTTTTCAGCTTTTCTGTTGTAGATTTGTAGGTGTGCTTGGGATCATTGTCCTGTTGCAATCTGGGCCAAGCTTTAGCTGTCGGACAGATGGTCTCACATTTGACTCTTGAATATTTTGGTATAGAGATCGAGTCATGATCACCCCTCTACTACCATGCTTTAGAGTTTATAGAAGAGCAATATTCAAGACAGAACTGTCTTATTGTTTTTGGTATACCAGAAAATTATGCTGAAAACATAAATAAAGTTATAACGGACATAATTAAAGAAAATCTTAACGTAGAGGTGCAGCATGATGAAATTGGTAGGAGTCATTGGCTCAAACCAAAACCCAAAAATAATAAAGTCAAGCCAAAGGGCATTATCATCAAGTTTGTTCAATATAACACCAGGGACAAAGTCTACAAAGCAAAATAAATAAATAAAGACTAAAAGCGTTAACACCAAAGATATACATCCTGAAACGTTTAACAGCAAAAAGGGTGAAACTTCTGGATGCCCCATTTGCCAGTCTGGACCATAGTTTTGATGTAATTGGGTGTAAGGAAATGTGGATTAATGATAGAACATATGTGGATATTTTTAATCTGAGTAGATATACACTGTATTATAGAAATAGATTGGGCAGATCAGGTGGTGGAGTGTGGACTCACTGCATTCTGTGAATGTCTGTGATGATTTTGTTGTTGATGAATACTCAATTTTTTTATTTATTGTGATAATTGTACAAAAATGGGAAAACCTAATGGTGGGAGTGATTTACCGACCTCCAGACTATGATCTCAACATGTTCAATATTAAACTGGAAGATCTCTTATACTGAATAAGACAAATAAAAAAGTTTTATACTTTGGGACTTTAACATTAATGCAAAAATAGTTTTTTAAATGTTCTTTGCTCTTCATCTTTTGTACCTACTATAAATATATTCACTAGAGAAACAGAATCTTGAAAGTCAGTCATCAATAATATTATAACAAATATTCATAATACTTATACTGACTCTGCTGTAATTGTTTCAGATATTAAAGACCATTTTCCTATAGTACTATTTATTGATCTTATTAAACAGACTGATTTACATCCATAAATGAAGAGAAAATAGTGAATGAAAAAAACTTGTTAAAACTATCTGAAAATCTTAAAGCTAAAACATCTTATTCAGTTCTCAAATGCCAAGACCCTGATGCTGCATGTAACACTTTAATTGATAAAATAATTAATTCTATATAAAAAGTTATGTGGGAAATAAGACAAAACGGCTTCCAGAGGTATTTTAAAATCAGTTTGAAAACATATATTGTATAAACATCAAAGTGAAGAAAACTCCAATTGAAGAATTTATATAAAATACAGAAATAAGCTGACTCACATAAGAGTGAGTAAACGGAAATATTCTACTAAGTTTTTTCAAGCTTCTCATGGTGATCAAAAGCAATGCTGGGAGGGACTCAATGAGCCTCTTGGTTGGGGTCACAAAATCGCTGTGCTTCCCGATATCAGAGTTAAGCAAAATGCTCCTCCTGATGGTGCCACATATAAGCAATATCTTAATGGTAATTACTTAAATTATTTTTTTCTTTTTTTTTTTTTACATCAACTGATAAAAAGGAAGTCCTTGAAATCATTATGAGTATGAAAAATTTCCACACAGCAGGTGCAGATGGCATTTGTAGTAAAAAGTCGTTAGGACTGAAACTGTACTTCTGTCAGTCTGCCTCTGTTTTGTGTGACAGAACCAAAAAAGACAAAGATTGTAAAAATTATCTTGAGATTTAAGTCAGAGGACAAAAATGATGAGCAAAATTACAGTCCCATTTCTATACTGCCTGTTTTTCAAAAGTACTGGGAAAAATTTGTTTATTGTAGTTGCAGCGATTACTTAGTTTGAATACTCTTGTTTCATCACAATATTGTCATGGCACCTGGGTCTTTGACCGAGGATTGCTGAGTTTTGGGATATTTGAATTAGTTTCCCCCCCCCTTGTTTCCTCAGTCTTGTCATTATCAAGTTCACATGTGTACGGTCACTTCCTCTTTTACTTTGCTTTGTGAAATTTGTATTCAGTTTTTCTTCCCCTTGTCTCGTTAGTGTGTCTGCTCACCTGTACTCCCTGGATGTTTCCACTTTCCTCATTTTGTGTATGTATTGTTTTTGTCATCCTCCTGTTCTTTGTAGTGTTCTCCCTTGTGTTGTATGGATTCCTGGTAGAAAGCCTCTTTTGTTATTCCTGGCTGATACTCTGCCCAGTCATTTTTGGGTTTATTCTTTATTTTGGGTATTCTCCAGCAATAAAAGCTGTTTGAGTTACTTCCAGTTCATTGAGTCCTGCACTGGGGTCCTATTCCTGCTTGCCATACAGCGGTATTTATGACAAATATGGATTTAGAACAAAGAGAACTTCTTGTGTCGCAGCTCTTGATCTCTGTGAAAAATCAATGATACTATAGATGACGGTGAATGTGACATAGAAATCTTCCTTGGCTTATCAAAAGCATTTGATACTATTGATTTTAAAATTCTTTTAGCCAAGCTGAATTATTAGGGACACGGCACTCAAGTTATATGTATGAAAGGGAGCAACATGTATATGTAAATGCTTAAAAGTCTCAAAGTAAAGTGATCAAATGTGGGGTCCCACAGGGATCAATATTAGGACCACTTCTTTTTCTTCTCTATGTCAATGACTTTTTCCACTCCTAGTATTTTGTATAAAGTAATGTTTGCTGATGATACATCCCTATTTTTTCTAATAATAAAGTTTGATTATCTTCATATTATTGATAAAGGTGGATGTCTGGTTTAAATGTAATGAATTATTGTTAAATGTCAGCAAAACAAATTTCATTGTATTTCACTCAAACAGAAACCACAAATGTTGATGATGAATGTATTCAGATAAATAGTAGGGTTATTGAAAGGGTCAAATTTATAAAAGTATTAGGGGTTCACAGTGATGAATTTCTGAATTTCAAGTCATATTGACTAACTAATGAAGAAATTATCTAAATATGTTTGTTTATTTTTTTAAATTGAGACATTTTCTACCATATGAAGCATTACTTACCTTATACTGTACCAGTCACTATTTGAGCCTCTTTTAAATGATTGTAATGTCATTTAATGAAATATTTATCCTACTTATCTTGAAAGATTACAGACTTTACAAAAGAAAGTTATACAAGCCATAACATGGTCCAAGGTAGATGCTCCCTCGGCTCCTCTTTTTCATGGTTACAAATTTTTGAGGTTGAATGGAACATCTTTCACAATGCCTGTGTAATGTATAATGCAGTATTTAGACTCAAAAAGATACTTTGTGACCTTATCCCAATTTATTATACCATTCACACATACAATACGTGAAAAAAAAACTTTTAAGGGGAAAGGAACGTTAAGTTAAATGTTCAAGTTTTAGTGTGACCTGTAGAGGTCCACAAAACTTGGAATGAGCTTCAAAGTATGTTAACATCTTTCTCTGTCTTTAAACTGAAAACAACAGTTAAAATATGTTTGATTTTGAACCCGTTATGGAATGAACCTTGAAAAACTTGCAGTAGTTACCTAATGAGGTTCATGCAGTCATTTTCATGTGCCACTGTGTAGACATATTGGATTAGTGTTATTTATATGTTAGGATCTTTAGGGTGATCTTAGGATATTTCAGTGACTTAGGTTAGTATGATAATGTATGTTGGGAATTATATATTCATTTGATCTATATTAAGTTATGCTTAGGCCCTAGTTAGCTTTTGGGGACTCCCATTTCACATGTAACCCTATTGTATTGGAAGCTGTATTTTAACTGATTTGTGAATAAACGGAAACTAAAACTGAGGTAGGAAGAGTTTGATATGCTGTGTTTGGTTTTCTCCAAATGTGGTGCTGTGCATTATGGCCAAACATCTCCACTTTGGTCTTGTCTGTCCAGAGGACGTTTATCTAGAAGTCTTGTCTTCAACTTGTGGTCAAATCTAAGCCGTGCTGCCATCTTTTTAGAGAGAAGAGGCTTTCTCCTGGCAACCCTTCCAAACAAGCCATACTTGCCGAGTCTTTTTCTAATTGTGCTTTTACGAACGTCAACATTTAACATGCTAAATGAGGCCTGTAGAGCCCGACATGTTGTTTTGGGGTTTTTTGCCATTTCTCTGAGCTTTGCACACACTGACCTTGGGGTGAATTTGCTTGGACAGAGAATCTTTCTCTCTGTAGATTGATGGAATTGTTTGGAAATGACCTCATAACCTTCCCCAGATTGATAGGCAGCAAAAATTGCTTCTCTAAAATCATTGCTGATGTCTTTCCTCTTTGGCAATGTGTTAACAATCACCTGAATGCTCCAGACCAGCAAAGTGCAAAAATTTTCACTTCTATAAAGGTGCTCACACTTGCTGATGATCAGTTCATCAAGTGCATTTGATTAGCAGCATCTGGCTGCTACTTACCCTCCTAAGTCCTATGGAAGCTGTAAGAGTGTACTTAGTTTTTCACAGGTCTGCATAGAGTCCTGTTTAAATAGTCTTTTCACATGACTGCACCAACAACCATTTCATATTCAAAGTAAATTAGTTCCCCCTTATCTAGATTCTGATGCTTGGTTCGAAATTCAGTAGGTCCTTTTGACCTTGTCAGCATGCCTAAATACTTTGTGTTTCTGACAAGATTAGCTGATTATATTTGCATTAACAAGCAACTGAACCCATTTACCTAATGAAGTATCTCCTGAGTGTATTTATAGTGAGTCTGCTCAGTTTGACTTTGTTAAGGAGAAGAGTGTGTTGGGGAAAAAAATTGTGGCTGTCAGGCACCAAGGGCTGTGAACTACCTTAACTGCCATGTGCCACTGCTGTTCATAGCTGTGATAATCATCATGCAACTCTCCATTTCACTTCAGACCATATATTTGCCTCCTGTCTCTCCCTTTGCACCTACCCTTAAATTCTCTCCCACAAGCTGGTTTTAAGTCTGGCCATTGTCTCCACAAATCCAACAGTATATGGATGGCACAGGGTTTCTCTGTCGATCTCCCAGTAGCTCCGGGTTCATCCTGAAATCCTATTCCTAATCTGACTCACTTCCTGCTGACTGGTTAACAGGAAAACCAACAGGTACAACAAACTGAATTGCAGTCATTTGTCTTCATACAAGTCTGTTTGGTCAGGCTAAGCTCAGCTTCTCTAAGCCACACAAGGACTCCAATTACATTAGGTTAGTAATAAAGGTGTGGGCCAGTGTGTGCAGCTGGTCAGAAATAGCCTTGAGGATGTCAGAGCAGTATCTGTCCACATTTTAGATGCACTTCTCATTTATTAAAGAAAATTACAGAATAACTGAATTGGTACAGTGAGAAACAGAAAGGAGGTTTAGTCTGAACGCTGAGTAAAATTATGCATCACTACCAGCTTATTGTGTAACAATGTCACGCTGACATCGTGACTGTTGGCTCCTTTCAACCACAACGCTGAGAAAATACGTTTTGCCACCGCCCCACCGTTTTGTACCACACGACTACCTAATGATGTCATACCTGATGTAAATGTGGATTGGACAGAATCTATTGTTCTGCATTATGGATGTTCATTCATTCTGTATGACAGTAATGAAAGGTGCAGTCTCACACAACTCACTGACGTGGCATAAACCTGCTTTATGCTGCTTAACATCTCGGTGCAGTCAGTGTATTGAGCAATATGTGTTCTATATCTTGAGTCCTTTGGCCATCTCGCCTGTTTTCTCTCTCTCTCTCTCTCTCTATGGAAGGTCTAATCCCTGCTGCTTCTAATCGTGTACTGCTGAGACCAATTCAAATCCATGCGGGACTTAACGCCCTGTAATGCCTTTACAAGTAGTTGCATAAAGCTGACATCCCATTCGTTCTGGGTAGGATTCTCAGCCTGGATTACAAGGCAAAATCTGAAATAATTAATGTGAGGGTGCCGGGGGTGATTTCAACTCTATTTCTAAGAATCACTGTGTATTAATTTTTAAGTAAAACAATCCCTAATACATTTTTTCTGGACCGCAGCGCTTCCCGTTCTGTTAGTTGTTAAATGTTTGTTGAAACTTTGCCTCCATCTGATATCATCCCAGGGAAAAGTGAAGCAGACCACTGCATCAAGGCCGCTTTGTAACCATGTTTTTAAACAGAGATGGGTCACCTTTTATTGTATTACTTAAATTTTATTCATTGATTCGCAAAGATTCCATTTACAAGCCTCAGGCCATTTTTAAAGGATAAGGCTGACAAAACTCTAGCACGAAGCAGCAGATGCCTGTCCTGCTGATGGGTTAAGGCCCTTCTACAGCCCTGTCCAGCTCTCCTAGAGTAACTGCCTATCACCTGGAATCTCCTCCATGCTCTTGAGACTGTGCTGAGAGACACAGAAAACCTTCTGGCAAAGGCACACATTGATGTGCCATCCTGGAGGAGTTGGGCTACCTGTGCAACCTCTGTAGGGTCCAGGTATCGCTCCATGCTACCAGTAGTGACACTGACCCTAGACAAATGCAAAAATAATAATAATTTTTAAAAAAACAGTCAGAAAAGATGAGGAGGGACAAAATGTCAGTGGCTTCCACCTGGTCTCATTGTTGCCCCTCTAGTGCACCTGCTGTTAATTTAATTAACATCAAAGCAGCTGGAACTGATTAACACGTAACTGACCAGATCAATATCCCAGAAGTTTAACTGACTTGATGCTGTACTCTGGTTAAAAAGCGTTCCTTTAATTTTTTGAGCAGTGTAGGATCACATCAGCAAGTGCGTCCTGCCACTAATTGCATTACCTCTGGCTAAGATGAATAACCAATCTAGTGCATATTTTAAAAAGCAGATTCGTTTCCTTCTTAAAAGACACCATGCTGATTATGCCCATTACTTGAGTAAATTTTTGTTATAGTGCTGCAGTTATTGCAATTGTTATGGCGGTAATGTTTGAAAGCTCATTAAAAGAAAATATAATAGATGGTGTTATAATTTCATGGAATAGAACGCCGCAGAGAGCGTGGATGAAATGAGTAAAATGAGAGAATAGTAGGAGGAGAGAAAGAAGACCAGGTTTTGGAAGAAAGGAAAGACACAAGCCAAGGCACTGATGGTAAAGAAAGACATAAAGAGGGACTGATTTTTGACACAGAGAAGAAATAAGAAACCTTATTCATGCTGAACACAACACAAAAGAGAGAAGCGGGTTGCGGCGGTTGAAGTTGGTCTGAAAGAAATTTCAAACTAACATGAATAAAGGTTTCATAAGTACTCAGCACAGGCTCTATTTATAGTGTGGCTTCCCGCTGTTGGAGCTGTCATTCTCACTGTGCTCTGCAGCCCATCTCACCTGCCCCATGCTAGCCTCTCTCTCATTAGAACGCCACAGCAAAACACACGCCGCCACGTCTGTGGGCGCCCTGCGTGATTCACAGGTCAGAGACTCGTTCGGCAGCACGTGTTGTACTATTTACCCGATATGTTATTTTCATGTGTGCACGTAACTGTGAGCGCGTGTAAGGCTGCTTGAAAGCGCACGTGAACAAAATGGTTCGTGTAAACATGTTCAAATGAAAAGGGTGATAGTACAGATTTTAATTGAGTGTTCCTCTCATGCATAGACATGGAGCAACTTTCCCAGTGACATTTGCTGACAAGAAGTTCTTCAACTTTTCTGAGGACTGTGGCTGTTCCTTTTAGCAAGCAAGGCTGACGATCAGTCTCTGGTTGCGACTTGTCCATGCTCCCTGAGATGGTAATGAGGCTCTCACAGCAGGGCTGCTGACAGCCTCCTGTTGTGTGGCCTCATCTCTTTTAGCAGTGCACAGCAAAAACAAAGAGGTGGGTGGCTGGCGTCAATTTGACCCAGTGGCCCCCAGTCCACCCGTACCAACTGTGCTTCCGAAAAGTGCAGGCGTAAGTATTTTTCAGCTATGCAAATACATAGCTACATAGGGACATTAAAATACACAAGTGCACCCAAGAACAGGGATGTGTTATGAATATGAAGTCATGGAGCAAACATCATTTTGTGCGTCTGTGCACCATGTGTCCACACACACACCTACACATACACACAGCGACACTAATTCAACTACCCTGCTGATTTCAGGCACAGGGTGCAGGTGAGAAATGCTTGCCAAATTTCCCTAGCTGGAGCACTCGTTTGCATATGCAGATGTTAATTACCACTGGAGCTTGTATGGGCCAATCGGCAGGCTGCTGGAACAGCTTGTGCATCTCTCTTTCTCTCCCCACAGGTCGCCGTTTCCACGGTTACTCCCCTGGCTGATAATAAAGATAATCACCTCAGATTTCCTTCATGGCTCATTTTCTCCTACTCGCTTTTGAAAGGCCAGAGCGCCGCTGTCTGATTTTCCACGCCGAGCTCTTATCAGTGCACCAGGGCCGAGAACTGGGGTGGGGGCCAAGTCGATGAACCACCTGCCACATACTCACCAGAGGGGACAGATCTGTTCAGTCAGGGTCTCAGATATGGTGGGGTAATGAGTGCGAGATCATCCATCCGGTATGGTGTAATTGTGGTTGGAATAAGGGCTTGGATGAGAGCAATGTCAGATCAGATGAGATCTGGTGAAGGCTGTTATCACACAAAGACTGACAGGACTGATCCTGGCCTGTGCAGTTAGGAAGAAAGTAGGGTTTGAAAGCTTGAAATTAAGACTTAGTCCATTAAATCGAGGGATAACATCAATCAGATATTTTAGACTGAATAGGTCTTAGACCTCCGTGGCAGTTTAAATGGTCAAAGGTGATGAGGTGCATGGGTAATTCGGAGTTTCATGACCCGTATTTGTCTGTATAAAGCAACATGTTTAAATTTTTACACTACACTTAATCTTCTTTCACTGTAATCTGTTGTCATTAAACATGGCCTGTTGTACCACTGTATATCCAGTTGATACCTCTTAAAGCAAGCCATCTGCTATGGGCCCGTACAAAAGATCCAATTCCCACTCACTCTCTCTCTCTCCCCCTCTGCCAACCCCCCGTTCTTTCTGTCTCCCTCCTTGTGCTCCCTTGAATCCATTGTCCGGATAGAAACGTGCCTGGGATAGCAAGGCCTTGCTTTCGGCACACTTCTTTGAGAATTATTTAAGGTTTAGGAGTTTCTGTGAAATGAATATTTGATGTGGAGGACCTGAGCGTCTCCCGACGAGCCCAGAGCAACACTTCAGAGAACGACTGGGGTGAGGTGTAAAGCTCCCTGCTTCAAAACACACACACACGCACATGCACACGCAGACACACACACACACACGCACACGCACCACCACCTCATCCACTCATCACCATACCCAGAATATATACCAGACATTTTATGGTGGATTATTGAATGAAAAGGTTTTCATTGTGAAGTCTGGGGGCGATCCAATCTGATCTCGGATGCATGTTGTCCGAGGCATTTTATTTGCCGTTTCCCTTTAACCTTCATAATATAGAGCGCTTTTTTTCTTCTTCTTCTTTTGGCATCCACCATTCAGGCTTTTATAGTTTCCCAGGTCATATTAACCTATTCATCATATGGCAAGCGAGAAGTCCATGTGTTTTATATGTACTTATCTCTAGTTTTTCCTATTACCACAAGAGTGCAGAGTTGAGGCATTCAGAAATATTGTTTCCCTTTGTGGCGGTCAGTGGTGATTTTAAAAGCCTTGTCTTAGAGTGCCATCTCATGGTTTGTGTGTGAGATGACTTCCTTGATTTTCTTGTGAAATCAAGCAAGCTAGAGGTAATCTTAGCAGAAATCAAACCATTAGACCTATTAATTATTCATTTATTAATATTTATCCAAAAAAATGATTAAAGTCTGGGCTTAGATATTGTGGGAAAATAGAGTATTAATAAAATATTCAATATTTTGTTCCAATGAAGTTTTGCTGTAGAGCTTAAAAGGCCCCCTACAGATTACAATATCAATCACTGAAGTTTGGCAAAAATGTTACAACTGGCTCGAATCACCAAGTTTTATACAAGAAGACTTCTTAACTGCTGTCAGTCTGATTCATGACAATGTACTCCAGAGACGGCTCAAACAGATATGTGTAATGAGAGCCATCTGAGCAGCCAGTATACTCTAATTAATTAAACCCACAGACCTTATCTGACCATATGCTCCCAGAACGCACACACACGCACGCACACACACGGATGCCAATAATATGATAGATATCTGGTGTCGTGCAAACGAGTGTGTTTGTTATACCTTGATTGTGATGCATATTATTTTAACACAAAGACAAGAACTGTAAAATATGATGAAAGTTAGATGGTGCTATTCTCGTCTCTGCTCCTCTTCATCTTTGCCTTCTTTGCTGTTGTGACAAATAAAAATCTGATTGGTTGTATCTTGGACTAATAAATGATTGCTCTATGTAACCGCACAGACTGGGATTAAAATTTAAAAAATATGTCAAAGTGAAATACAACTTCTGAGTAGCTTTTTGAAGTATTAAATACTTTGGTCTCCGCGAGTGCTTATCTTTGCATTAATATGCACATATACTGTAAGCTGAAGGAGAGCATCGGGGGTTTAAATCTCCGGGGATTCTGATTTAGAATCTCTGAGACCCAAAGCGCTCCCAACCTCCGCAACCCCCTCAACCTTGAGCATAAATCACTTCAATATGTCTGCCGAGCCACCCAATCAGAGCCAATTAGGGCTAGTTACAGGACTGTAGAGTTTGCCCTTTTCAAAAAAGAGAGAAAGGACAAAGAGGAGAGACACAAAAGGAGGTTGTGGAAAGACAAAAAGAAAGGCAGAGAGAGACAAAGGCAGGATGTGTGAGACGGAGATTGTTATTAACGTCCTCGTCTTTAAACTGGGATCTTTTGAAAAGTGAAAGTAAAAAGGAATATGAATATTGCTGTGTTGACAAACTTTCCTAGCTCTGAATATTCATATTCAAGACTGAGAATGCATGTCCGCTCTAGAAACACTTGCACTCAGTGCATGTGTGCTCTATGCGCTGGGTTGGGTCAGCAGGGACCACGGGACTGATTTTATGAACAATAGGAGGAGACTTCCTCCAGATGGGAGTGCTAAAAAACATCTGTATGAGATCAAGGCGATGGAGAGAAGGAAGGAAAGTTAAAGGTGGGAGGAGAAAGAAAGAGAGGATTTTGGCACTGCTCTCAAAAAAAAAAAAAAACAGTTTTGGAACCAAAAAAAACGACAGACCTCTTCTGTAAAGATGGCCGTGCATATCACAATTAAATGATTAACAAGGAGAGAAGAATTTTCTCCTACTCTATTATCAAGACTAACTCTCAGATAGCTTCTTTATTTTTCCCAAAGGAGATATTAAACACGTGTTGTGTGGGAAATATATTTATGCAGAAATACTTTTGGGGTTTTCCAGAACATAATGTAACAACAACAGAGGAAGACCACTCAGCTGGCAGCGTGTTTTGCTTATGAAGACCTATGCATAGACTGTATTAATGCTAAACACTGAAAGCCACTGTGACTTTCCAAATTTGTTTCTTTTTTAGCTTAGACTGTGCGTTTTTAATACTGTCTTTGGATCACTGGTGTCATATTACAGTACTACGATGACATCATGCCCTGAAATTACTTTATGCAATCATGGTAAAGAGAAAGTACTGTACACCCTCTGCCAATTCTGAGGTCTTATCTATGAGGACATAATGTAAAAGATTATCTAGTCCTTACCAGGTCTTAAAATTAGGTAAACACAACCTGACGTGAACAACAACACATGACATATTACACTGTGTCACTATTTATTTAACAAAAACTGAGCCAAAATGCAGAAGCAGTGCGTGAAAATCTAAATATACCCCAAGATTCAACAGCTTGTAGAACCACTTTCAGCAGCAATAACTTGAAGTAAGTCGAAGTAATGGTTTTCTATACGACTTTATCAGTCTCTCACATCACTGTAGAGGAATTTTGGCCGACTCTTTACTGCAGCATTGCTTCAGTTCAGTGAAGTTTGCGGCCAGTTAGCGGCCACAATGCAAAGCCTTCTTATGGTCCTGCCACAACATTTCAGTCAGGACTCTTTCTCTAACCATGGCACGATCTGACCTTGGGGTGAATTTGCTGGGACGTCCGCTCCTGAGAAGATTGTTAATAACCGTTTTCCACTTGTGAATAATCTTTCTCACTGCAGAATGATGGACTTCAAATTGTTTGGAAATTTGAATAAACCTTCCCAGACTGAAGGGCGGGAACAATGGCTTCTCTGCGGTTATTGCTGATGTCGTTCCTCCTTTGCGTTAACACACGCCTGAATGCTTCCGACCGGCAAGCTGTCAAAAATTCTGTTTTTGTAGAGGCGGTCATGCTTGCTGATGCTGATGAAGCAAATGTATTAGCATTATCAGCACCTAGCTGCTACTTCTCCTCTTCCTATAGAAGCGGTAAGGGTGTAGTTAGTTTCTCTCACACTGCTTCTGCAGTTTGGTTTAGTTTTTGTTAAATATATCATTTCGTCACCCTCCTAAAATAATGGCCTATGTCATTTTTTTCAGGTTTTTCAGAAAACACAAAAAACTGAGCCAAATGTTGACAATATGATGATTTATAATCTTCAAATTTTTTTACACAGAGCAACTTTGATGTATTTTTATGTTACTGAGAATGTGGATTTTAGTCTGCTATCATCTTTCAGGAATACAGTCAGAGGTCTGGCTGTATTCCTGCCTCTGCTATGCACAAAAACTTGGACAGATTTGTCCCGTTTTTCTGTCATGGGCTTGAGGTCATCACTGGGTCAGCCTGGCAAGTTGGATGCTTGACTGTTAGCACACATCTTGTGCAAGGATAATGGCAGGAAACAGAAAAGGAATTTCAGTTTCGGAGTAATGATGGATGGAGACTAAACTGAGGCTAAACTGGCAGGACACAGGGAGCGCAACTTTTCTTTTTTCCTTAAGCTCTATAGGTTATATCATCACTGACTTCATAGGAAACCTCTCCAACTGAGTCCCTCTGCACGTAGAAGCAGGAAAGCCTCAAAACTTCCAGAAGAGTTTAATAGTTTTATCTTTATTTCAGATCCCATCATATGTTGTCCCATGATACTTCAGCTGAGCTGCTGAAATGTCATTTTTTTCATTAGTTTACTCACAGCTTTTATTTTTATAGCATCTTTCTGCACAACGTACTTTCCAGGGAAGAACAAAAAGCAGCTCCACCACTATTAGATGGGATGTTTCAAATTTCATGCGGTGTAGAAAAGTTACTGAATTTAATAGAACACGTAGAAAAGTGGGAACAATTGCATAAAAATGCCAAAAAATGACATAAAATAAATTTCAATTACTCAAAAGAATTAACTAAACAAAACAACATTAACTAAATGAAGGATATTCTAGTTGTAAACTGGTATTAGGTTTAAAGCTGAATTAAAATATATTAATAAAGCCAATTTTTCCACACAAAAATTAATGTGAAATTGTTTTTCTGTGTTTTACTGCTGCCCATAAGAAAAACTAAGTAATCCAATCCAAGTATTCAGAATTCATCATATGATATTCCACATATGATATTCCACAGCACAGACGAAGGTGACAGAATAACGCAGAAGGATCTGACCGAGGCCAGCGAGACAGAAGAGGGAAAACACTGCCAAGACAGGGAACAATAACCCAACATGGTCAGGGAGTGTTCCCAAATTCCATTTTAATATTAAAAATATTAGCTCAATATTAGCTCTAAATTTTTATTTATTTCATGTCGTGTATGTTTCCCTGATGGCTCCATAGAGCTGGCTTATTAACACTAAATAAAAAGTCCTGAGGGTCAGATTTTCTGCTAACATGTGCTGATCCTCGTGGTGCCCTGGCAGTGGCCCCCTCACTACACAGAGATTCTTTGTGCATGTCAACAAAAATAAGTCAAATGGTAATTTAGCAAAAGTGAAAAACAGTTTAAGAAAGAAATGAGAAAACCAGACAAACTCCCACAGAAATATTAAGATTCTTTAGCTGGAGACAGGCCAGACCCATGTTTTACCTTCACTGGGGTTAATCGCACACTGAAAAAAAAATCAGATCAGGGCAAGGACGTGGTTAGGATCAACACGACTATGTTGTATATGTTTTTGAAATCATTGTGACCATGTCTGCATGTTGAAATATTTCTGTCCAGGTTATTAGTCTGCAAGTTTTTACTTCATCATGTGCCATCATGTTGCATTTTATTTATTTATTTATTTATTAATGCTGATTTCAGTTCTATCAGTTTTTTTTTTTGTGGCAGCCGTTCACAATAATTTTTGAGTATTGTCATAATGTGAGACACCAGCTTTCATTGTGTTTGTTTCAACTCTAACAGCTAAAGACCTGGACATTTCTAAATCACACTGCAATGGAATCTTTAAAGAGCAATATGCAAAATTGTGTCTTATATGTTTGTTCTAACCTATGACCTCACTTTTTTTTTTTTTTTGTTACTGTTAAGCTAGTTTTACTAATCCCAAAGCATAGATCAAAAAAGTGGTTTTGAATCAGCTGAGGGAATGAGCTGTCTTCCAATGAGACATTTGGAGACTTGCAAATTCAAGATTGTGTAAAAAGCGAGAATTAATAGAAATTTTAATCTTGAATTCAAACTTAAAGTCTTTGCAGTTCAAACATTCGTGTTTACATAAAGTGCCTCTTTAGAAAATATCTGGTATGAAAACAGAAGGTGACCTGCAGGGGCGCCTGGTCCCAGACACCAGCCTGGTCTTGGCTGCTTTCATCTTCATATGGTTACACTGTTTGACAAGCGAGTCTTCTGGCAGTCCTCAAAAAGCCTGCAGTGGAACTCCAGTGATTCCAGATGTGGCTGACACAGATATGTGGAACAACACAACTCTGTGTGAACATGAAAGGTGAGGACCCCTCATCGCACTGCTACAACAACCCACATGTAAATGCAGCAGTTTGCCATTTTCTGCTGATGTGCGCTGACTATGAAACAACACATGTTTTGTCTATGATCCCAGTGTGTGTGTGTGTGTTTCAATGTTTGACAAATGCATGTAAGCATGCTTGTGTTATTGTGCCATTCAATAGATGACTCACTAAAACCACAGTCCAGGGACACAAAAATTGCAACCAAGTTTGTGTGTGACATCATGTGCTTTTACAGGCCTCTCGGTTACGTATGTTCACAACCTGAAGAAGGCGAGAGGAGCTCTTTCTGTTTCCCGTGTGCATCTTCAAAGGGGTGCAGTAGTTAGCACTGTCACCTCAAAGCAAGAAGGCTCAGGTGCTGGGTCCTCCGCGGGTGGAGCTTACACAGAGCTTCACGCAGAGGAGCCTGCGGGTTCTCTCCACGCTCTCTGACTTCCTGTTACATTACAAAGACATGCATGGTTGGTTAATTAGTGATTCTTAATTGGCTGTAGGTATGAATGGTTGTCTGTCTCTCTGTTTTAGCCCTGTGATGGACTGGTGACCTGCTCAGGATGTGCCACACTCTTCACCCCATGGCAGCTAGGATAGGCTCCAGCTTCTGAATGAATGCTGAATTGGATATGGAGTTAATAAAATGGATTGCGGGATCACCAAAAAGCAAAATTGCAACATATTGTTCTTTTTCTTCTTTTGCCTTTCTGCAAATCCTCAGACAAATTGAAGCCAAATGTGTTGTAGACAACTTGAAGGTTTTTTCTTCTCTCAAAACTGTGCCTATGTCTTCATACTGTGCTTCTGCACTTGTTTTTCATTAACAGGTCACTGGAAATGCCTCATATTTCTGCTAGAGCATCACCTGAAACCTTTCTTAAGTCTAACACCAACCACCAAATTGCTGAATTGATCCAAATAGTGCACAAACTGCACAGACTGAAAGAATTCAAGTATTTTCACCAGGAAACAAACCTACGGCACATAAAGCTCTGTCTGCTGCCAAGTATCTCCCAATAACATCTCTTTATCCCGTTCTGGCCTGCTAATCATGCGCGCGCACACAGGAACACAGTGAGAGAAGGAAAAGGGAGTGTTGCTTTGGTGGAAAATGGGCAGGAGGTGGTTAGAAAAGGGGTGTGGAAAAAGCAGAGTGAGAGGCCAAAGGAGTCGAGCCTTATAAAGAGAAACAGAACACAAGCCAGGCTCTATCCTTCTCATCTATCTTGCTCACTCAGACCTCACAGAAGACCCTCAGCTCTCCCGCCCTCACACTCACCTTCAGTGTGAAAACACTTTTTGCTTTGACATAGTCTCACCAACTGAGTCTGACCAAAGAGGATGGCTACAGCCATGTGGAGAATGAATGGACTCTGCAGAAAGATGACTGGACTTCTTGTGCTCTGCACTCTATTGCTTAGCAGTGAGTATTGTTATAAGTATTGCTTATAGTATTATTATTTTGCATGTTATAGTCATATATTTTTTATCATCATAAATATTAATTCTCTCCACAGAGAGTTTTATATTGTGTGTCAAACTGAACTTTTTAGCTGTTCATTTAGTTGTGTGTCTAAAAGTCTCTGTAACATTATACTCCAGCAGCAAGATTTTGTTTATGTCATAGTAGCTTACGCACTAGTTGGGGATTTACTTTGATGTGTTCCACCACGAGGTCGCACACAGATGCAAACAGGCATGGTTGAGAGTGGAGCAGCTGCAGACACAAAGGGTTTGCTCAGAAGTGCAAGCTGCTGTACACAATCATTATGCTTTATGTGCTGCAGTGTGTCTGAATGGAGCTAATAAAATCCACATCACACAGTCTCAGAATATGCAAATGTATTTTATATTATAGATAGAAAAGGTGGTTCCATATCTGTTGTGTAAGGTTTTATGTTGGACTGTATTTAGATAGTTTGATGTGTGAGAGAGCTGCATGTGTGCTACATTTGATAAAGTAACCACATATCAGAGAAAAAAATAGTTCTTTCATCCGTGCTCCTTACAGTAAAAGTGTGTGTGTACAAGTGTGTACAAGTGTGCAGTTTATATGGATGTGTGTGGACTTACTGAGCAGTCCACTCCAAATCAGTCGGAGGCCTGATGCTAATTGCAGGGTGATGTATGGCTTGGATGATGCAGCTTCCTCGCTAGTTGTAAACTAGTCTAGTTCTAGTTCAGCCCAATGTAACGACTTCTGCAGAGCTAAGGCCACAGGGGAGGTAAATGTTTGCAGTGACCTCGGGAACACGAGCAGGGGTTTTCAGTACTGATGAAAATAACTAAAGGTTAACTTTAAAAGGGAAATGATCATGGCATGGCAGAACATGATTGGAGTACAGTAAAAAGGCATACCACATACCGCCTGCATCAGCAGCCTAACAGATGGTAATTAAATTTACATGGAAATGTAATTACTCTGGGCACTCCCCGTCAACAGAGATTACTTACTTTATATATGTATATAGCCCAGCATCAGTAGTTACAAAGGCATCTCAAGCGGCCTTATTATTCAAACAGAATACAACTCTCTCTATCTTTAAATACTTAAAAATCTGATAAATAATATCAGAGAGACGATCTAATAATCAACTGCTTATTTGTGGTTAAATAATAAAGGATATGCAGCATAGCACATTTTAGCCTTAGGTAAGTTCTATAAAGCTATAATGCAAACAATGTGTTTCTCATGCACCCCCCCCCCCCCCCACACACACACACACACACACACACCCCAGTAGTGGAGCTGCAATAAAAGGTGCTCACTTGCCTTCATGAGCAACTTGGGGCTCAGTGTTTTGCCCAAGGACACGCTGGCATGTGGACAGACCAGGGATCAAACCTGTAGTTAGTGGACAACCCACTAAAGCACCTGAGCCACAGCAACCCCAGTGATTAGTGTTGGTGTTTGAAAACAACTAGTCTAATCTAGTTTTATTGTGTCAAGAATCTGGTTTCATTTAATTAGCTGTTTTTGTTTTCAGCCACTTATCATGACTTCACACTGTGCTCATTTTGCCTTTTGCTCTATTTGCAAATCAGTGTTTATTTTTGATATTTAGGTTTCAAGGAGAGTTCGTGTTTTAAATGCAAACAATAAAGCAGTGATCTTAATTAGCTTTTCAAGAAAGCCACAAACATTGCACCTTTTGTCTTAGGTCCTAGCGCACAGCTTCTGAATTCTACTTTAAGAATAGCACAGTTGTGTTGTCTCATGTCTGCTGATCCACCCTAAGCTTCTTCTTTTTTTTATTTTTACCACATCCAACAGCAGTCCTTTGATCACACAAAGCTGATACATTGTTGATGATTGTGTCCAACTGACACTGTGATGTGAGTTTGCAGCGGCATGATATTGTTCAGAAAAACAAAAAAATGGAACATTTCTCACCTAATTTTATGTTTGTGTGTGTGTGTGTGTGTGTGTGTGTGTGTGTGTGTGTGTGTGTGTGTGTGTGTGTGTGTGTGTGTGTGTGTGGTTTTGATAGCGTTCGCATGGGTCCCAATGCTAAGTCACAAGAGACAATCTGTCACTTCATTTCTTTTGACAATACGAGCCTCTGTGATTGTAGGAACACCAGAAGTCTGGCCCTTGATGATGTCATAATTCACAGAGAGTTTTAATGTTTCTTTCTCCATCATACTTGTCTTGATCTACATAAAGAAGGCTCTTTTTTCAAGTCTTCTCCCATAAACGCAGAGCCTTGAATCAAATCTTTCATCTCGTCACATTCGTTGCGGGATTGTTGTGGATCAGGGGGTTTGATCAATGCAGTATCAGCTTTAGCAGTCACTGTGACAAAAATCAAATGGAGTGAGGAAGTTTATACCAAACTTCTTTTTAAAAAGGCAGAAAAAGGGAAGAACTCTGACATTAAATTATTTGTTTTTCTCTCTGATGCCTGGGAACCACAAATATCAGCAAACACAAGTCTTGGAAAGTCCCACGTCATGCAAAGTCTGTCACAATGTGGCATTTTGACATTGGGAATAATCCTGAATATTCTGTAATAATAGTGTATGCCAATGTGTTGGAGCATTAGATGGTAACTGAAATGTTGGTTCTCACTTTCACATGTTGGCTGTGGGATGAGCGGACAGGTGCAAAGACTTTTCATAAAGGAAAAACATTTCCAAAGCAGCAAAGCATTGTGGGGTGCTTTCCACCAGCAGTGGTGAGTAGCTATTGAAACTGCTCCAGTGAAGGGCAGACTAGATGCCAGATATCACACGGCACCTATAGAGATAGAGTTTGGCGGCATGGGACAAACCAAAGTGTTTTGGCTTAGTGGTAATGCGGTGTAGCTGCAAGAGTGCAAAGAACTATTCATATCTAGTTGAGAAACTAATAACATTTGCAGCTGATATATATCTTTAGGTTAGATTTTTAGGTTAGAAACAGGTTCAGGCGAACTAGAGTTTGTTTAGTTTGTGGTAAAAAAAAAAAAAAGCAAGAGGATAAGCTTGGATGCACCGATAGACTGTACTTAAAAGATAGCCATACAACTATCCATTAGTATGCAGCACTGAACTAGGATTTTATTTTTTTTAGATCTTCTTAGATCAGTTTATACTAGTACCAGCCACCCAGCTTGGTTAACAAGATGCATCCATAAAGAAAATCAAATTTCATGCTGGTTTTCGCCGGAGACAATTAGGCACAACAGCTGACTTCTAACAGTGTCTTTTAGCCCAACAAATTGCTGAGCAATGTAAAACAGCACCTGTAAGTCATATAAGTCTTAATTATGCATAACATTAAGCAGTAACACAATTTAAAAGGGTTATATTAAAAAAAAAAAATCCCTCCATACAGTTATCATAAGGTGGAAGTTTGCTACAGCGATCAAATTGTTTTGTGTTCCAGGCTTTGAACGTGTTTATTTCTAATGTTGGGATATCAACATCTCATCTCAGGCACTGACTTGCGTTCAGGACGAGGTTCAAGTGGCCATTCAAGGACTTTTTTTTTTGGGACCAAGTTGGCTTCGCTTTTCAACCCCAGAATTCCTCACTTGGTTTATCAGAGCAAACATCCTTTTCACATAAGCAGGTCTCTCATCCTGACTGCAAGCAGATTGAGTTTATACTCTCACATCCTGGTGGCTGTAGTTCAGTATTTATGCAGGCGTGCAAATATGTAGCGCTGAAATGGCCATGGACTGAAATTTTGGATGATGTCATTCATCGCTTTTTGGAGTATGTTATAAGCTGGCTCTCCCTCGCTCAAGATTTCAGGGGAAAACCCAGGCTTTAAATCTGCTCTGGAGAAAGGGGAAAAACATCTTGTCTCATTTACTTCAGCTTGTCATCTACAATGACTGTTTCTGTTGCTAAGTCAGAGCCTCGGGCGGAGCTGAACGGGCTGTAACAATTGCTGCTAGCACATACCACACTGAAAAAAAGTTTTCACTCGTGGTCGGGATACTCCAGATTTCATTAAAGCGCTTGTGCGCTTTTCCGCGTATGTGCGACGCCATCAGTGCCTTTGCGTGACATGTGAAGGTGGCCTTCACTGATCCAAGTGCTATCAACAACAAAGTGTGATTACTTAGGAAAGAAGAGCTGTAACAATATAAGAGCAATTCATTCTGAACAAGAACGTGTGAAAGATCAAAAGGTCAAGACTTAAATGCTTTAAAAGGAAAGCACAGACTACAGGGAGAGTGAAAACGAGCGCTGATTCGCCCCTGCGCTCACATTTTTCAAGCTTTGTTTCTCAGACAGCATCTTTGCCCTGCCAATGTAAACACGAGCAGAATATTGCCACTCTCTGTCTCGTGGCCCGCAGCTATTGACCAGCATTCTTTCGGTCTCCAGTTGTGATGATGAAGTTTGAGTCACGTCATCTGCTGGAGGGTGTGGGTCTTTTATGTAAGCCTTGGCAGATCGTGGTCTTATGTCAGGCTAGGGTGTGTGTCCACTTGGGCCCAAAGTCATGGCTGAGGAGCCACATGAGCTTGCGAAGGAATTAAACCCGGAGCCTGTGTTCTGCAAAACCAGCCAATTTGCTTTAGTGATTTCTGAATGTCCGAGCCAGGTTAGACTGAATTATCTTCGTTTGGAGCCAACGCTGTTCCAAAAAATCATGTTAATGAAAAGAAAAGAAAAGCTGGCTTTGATGAATAGATTGTCAAGCAACAATATTTACCTTGTGAAACAATCCTAATGAAAAGCAGAAGCTTTGGTGCCATTCAAATCTTCTTTTTCCAGTCACTGCTGTTCTGGGGAGCTTATTGTTCCTTGTTCCCCTGGCACCCTGCTGCAATTTTACCGCTGCTAGGTTTTTACCACTATAAAGAAAAAAAAACTGTCCTTTAGTTTCTCATTTATTTTCTGCGCCGGCAATTTGGCAGTGAAAGATGTTCAAAAGGTGAGAAACTCTTAACATCTCTGCTCAGATTAAAAAAATCAGCTCTATGTTCAGCTAACGAACGTCATCAAAATGTGTCCCCCTCAGCCACCACGTACACAGCTGTACATCACTCTCTATAGTTATGTAATGTACTGTAATATTCACTTTCAATGAATACAATCTCCTACCTAAAAAGATTATATAGGCAGAAGATGAATTTTCTTTCACAAAATAAGAACTTATATCCACTTATTCTGTCATCTCTTGTTTTTTCATGTTGGTTTCAAGCTAAAACCTAAGCTACAGATTGACCTTATACTGACTTATGTAAAGTTACAGTATGAGGATGTCATAACATCAGTAGACAACAATCAGCACATAAAGCACATAATCTACGTTGGATCACCAGGCTGGAATGTCCTTAGAGAGGGATATACTGTCTACCCGGGGGAATAAAAGCTCTTAATGAGCATTCATGAGGCTTTTTTGACTGCCAGAGAAATAGCTCTTGGTAATTAATGTTCAGTAAATGGCACGTTGTCGGAGGCATGCTTTATACATCCTAATTGAAAGCACAAGATTGCGCCCCTTTACTGTTCTTAAAGGGCCTTAGTTGGAACACCTCATTCCTTTGTAATGTATGTGTTTCTGTGAGAGTTTTCCTTTTGTGGGGGAAACTGCAAAAGTTTAGAAATATGGAGGGTTTTTTAAATTATTGCAGTTAGTTCTCTGGCTTCCTCTTCCACTTTGGCTCCTTACTCTCAGTTATATCAAACCCAGATTGTTTGGGGCTATATGTTTCAGTCTCTGCTTTCAATCTTTCCCCTCAAAGTATCCTGAAACAGCAGCTGGAGTCAGTCCATAGATAGAAAAGAGAGCAACTCGCTGCCTCTTGGAACAGCCGGTGTGTCCAGTTTCTAATCCACTAAGAAAATGGATGGACTGTTTTGGAAACACAGGTTTTGAGTTTCACTGCCCTGCTGGAACTATTTTAATGAGTAAATTTGAGGTTGAATAAAAAACAATAGTCAGTGGCTGCTATCAAGTAATAATGCTACTTCTTTTTTTCTTTGCTTTATTGCTCAAGATTTTTGTCAGCACTGCAGCATACTTAATAGAGGAAAAATAGGTTTGGGTAAAATAAAAGAAATAGATACAGTACATCAGTGAGTGAAATCTTCTCACTATAATGCAGACAACAGTCCCTGGCTGTGTTCCCGTAACAGTCGGCACTGTAATCCCACTCCAAGTGTACATGCCTGCTGACGGGTGTTATCTGTGGTCCCCAGCATGTTTGTCTCTGCAGTTCGAAGAGGTCACTGCGTACAATCTGCTGTGACGTCCACATCCTGTCATAGGATGTGGATGGATAACATTCCGAGCCTGTCGTTAATTCTTTTAATTTTTTTCCCCCCCTCACATGTATGTTGTGTTTTGTTTAAAAATATCAGGGGTGTGGGCAGGGTGCAAAAAGTCAACGTTTGTTATCTGTCTGCGCAGAAACCAAAATACTTCTCGTGTTCACTGAGTGCTAGATTCCTGGGATTTATAGCTTTTGAGATTTTCATTGCAACAAATAGTAATGAGCTGATTTAGTGGGGGTGGGAGAAGGTCTGTGTGTGTGTGTGGGGGGGGGGGTGTCAACTGGAACATTAATTTTATGCTATGAAAAAACACTGTTCACTAGAGGTTCATTTTGTTGTAGAAACTACTACTATTATTGGGCTACTACTACTTTCAGGCAACTTTGAATATCATTTCACTAAAAGAAAGAGCAAATTTTAAAAAAAAAAATAATCAAAATTTAAGAATGAGACAAAGGGTTCAGATCTATATTTTCCTCAAGGGCCTATAAGATTGAAAAGGATCACTGATTAAATTCAAAATATAAAGTCAAACTTTTCCTGACAGGAAATGGGAGTAGGAAGAGGAGAGGGAGGGGAGACTTTGAGGTCTACTCTGGACATCTGTTTAGTAAAGGAAGGAGGGTGTGGCTCATTATGACATCCAAGGTGTTGTCTCTACAGTCTGGGTGGAGGTCAAATCCAAGTCCCAAGATTTAGGGCTGAGGCGTTTCTCCTTTTGCATGATGTTACTGATTTCACAGCATAGCACATATGGGAGGGAAAGAGCTCCCCAAGGAGACTTACTGCAGCTGCACCACTCATCCCCCTCTCCAGGCCTCCTCCCCAGTCTCCCCAGAGAGGAAGCAGGCCTCATCCTCAAATACCATAAGTAAAGGACTGCTGTCCCCGGCTCATGCTCTCTGACTGCAACCACTTAATCAGGTGTGACAATATTTTGTTTTTACTGCAATTTCCTGCTTCTTCCCCACCCTTCCTAAAACCAAAAGCTGGAATGGTAGTCACAATGGCAGCTAGATTTCAGGAAGAAAAAGGTTATGAGAGATTTTGGTTGCATGCTCCGTCATTTCCCATAACGCTGACGTGGGAAATCAAAATGTATTTATCCTCATATCGAAGCACACATACAGTGGATATATGCATAAAAGCAGGCTGTTTATTTGGAGAAAGTGCAGCATTGGTGATTTTCACTCGATCGGGGTCAAATGGAAAATTCAAAGGAAGTCCTCAAAATCTGATGCTAAAAAAGTGTGTTGTTACTGTTGTTACTCTCAACATTGTTTCTATTGGACTCATCAATGTCTCAGCTGCCTTTAAATGTAGCAAAATAGCTGAAAGTAGGTCAAATGGCCAGACAAGCACAGGATAATATAAAAAGTTTCATTTTCAGAATCTTTTATGAGTAGAGACGTGTCGGTACAAGACGCTGAAGTCAAGATGCAAGTATTTTCAGGAGTTGGTCTGAAACCACCGTTAAAATGAATGTACTAGTGTAAAGCTTTCATATTCAGAGTAGTTACAAATGAGTAAAATCTGTATTCTATCTTACTTTAACATGTTAGCAGCTGCTTTTTAGATTGACTGTACTCCCTCCAGAGAACGTTACGCTTTTTACACGGCCTGACAGTCTCCACCTTTGTGATTCTGGCGCCGAGCTCTCAAAATGATGTTGTTGCATCTGTTAGTGTATGAGGGGGAGTTGGAGGACTTTTCCCCAGTGAGGAGGAGGGGTGAACGAAGGTTGTCTGGAAGGAAACAAAACCAAATGTAAAAATGAAAGATCTGGCTTTCATAGCAACTTTAGTCTGTAAATTGATGATAATAATGCACGGCCTTCTCCTTACGCTATGTGATCACATTTTTCCTGCTCGGGCTTGAGTCCTCTGTGTTCTCAATACAGCAGGCTTATCTAAAAGTCAATTCAGTAATGACCTTTCATACTCCAAATAATCCACTACAGTCACTTGTGAAATTCTTGATGATCTCCCAAGGGATTATTATTGCTTTATTTTTGGACCTGACATCTACAGCGTTTACAGCGTATCTGATTTTAGGAGCTCACCAGATTCCACTGCCATTTAGAGTCAAGTACATGAAGTACAGTTGGGTCAGACTCGAGACCAGTAGCTCATTACTTTGGCAGCATGTGGCAAACTCTTGTGGTCCTGTAAATCTTTTCAAAGAGAACCAAGCGCTTGCCAGGAGGTACATGCGCTAAAATTGTCATCAGATACAGCAGGTGCTGTAAGAGAATCACATTTGTCAGAAGTTTCAGCTTTTGTCGGGTTGTCTGCAATATTAAACCACAACTGTAGCGTCCAGCACATATTCTTTAGCTTGTGATTTAATTCTTTACATCTCATCACCGGGCAGAACAGCCAGACTGAAAGGAGGACAGCCAGGCCAGGAAGTCCACTTGATGTAGCCCAGCGGTGAAGAGCAAGATTTACTCAAACCCAGAGATGACATAATCGACAGCATTGGCCTTACGCTCTCTGAACCTATCTGAGTCTTGCTGGAGAGAGACCAGGGTTGTGTTTATCCTGTGTTAAGTATGTTTCCCTGTGTTTGTGTTTAGACTGGAGGTCCTAAGGCTTCATGTTGAGGCTTCGGGGCCCTGGTTGGAAATATAGTGAGACTTTTCACTCAGGGTTGGCTATTTTTGACGTATTAAACATAGCAGATTAAATCATAATTAGGTGAAGGCTCTGATAGCCCAGATTTGTGCTCCCCTTTACAAATTAAAATATACCACATGACCAGCTTTAGGTCAATGTTCAACCAGTTGACACCATCGTCTAGATAGAGCACGCTGCTGGGGAGACCCACGTTCTGCAATGTCCTATCTAGAGCCGTAGATACATCGTGTTGGCCAGCTGGGAAAAATGGTGTAACACTCCCTCTTGTTTTGGATGAAAACGTTCCAAAATCTGCTTGGCACTTACCCAGGCTGCGTTCAAATCATCCACGTTTATCGGATTACAAACACATGCAAAACATTCAAATCCACTTTCTTTAAATGTGTCTGGTGATTAACTAAATAACGATAGTGGTGTACCAAAAACATTTTCCTGTGATTACAGAATAGTTTTGGTTAGATGTTAAATTGTTTACACACTACACTGGGTTTCTTCCACATGGAGGGGAGTGTTTAGAAGTTCAGGATGAATTGGATTACACCACCACCTTACAGTAGGCAGAGTGATCCCTGATGTTGATGTTGCTTCATTTACCCTTCATGGATGTGGTTAAATGCTGGATTCCCAACTAACTTTATCCTAAAGTTACTACATAAACAGGATTTCTCCCAGGAGATGGATGTGTAGTCAGGGGGTCATGACCTTTTGACCGTAGCTGCTCATTTGCATATGATGCAGAGAGATAAAAAGTAAGAGTTTAAATTACCAGGACGAGCTGTTCAAACCTGTAAATGTAAATGTATAAATAAATACAAAACATTTAATTTGAAATCTCTCTCTGTCTCTCTCTCTCTTTCTCTATATCACCTGCTCTATCTTCCTCACAGGTGTAGTGATTTGTCAAAACACAACGAGTGATTCAACAACTGCCATTAACGCAACTGGTAGGAGCCTGAATTCCTGATTTCAGTGGATTTTAGTGATTTTATTTTAAAGTGCTAATGTAAAGTTGTTTCAAAATATATAGAGATACATGATCCCTGACAAAGCCCTATCTTTATGTTGTATCTTCAGTCAAAGGCCCAGTGGACACCACTGCTGCCTCACAAAATGTAAGTGCAGCTTCCAGTGTTGGCGATGGACTCAGGACCATGCCCATGGCCACGACCACGACCAAGGAAAACACTAATAATATCATCCCAGAGACCAATGCTGACACTGTTGCTGGAAATGAAGCCTTAGCTGCTGAAGCCCCGGGCAGCTCCAGCAATGTTGAAACTACAAAGGTAAATGCCTGCATGTACCGTATCATCATTTTTTCAACTTCTCAGCTAGTAAAACCTCTATCATCAATATCATCAAGAGTACAGATTAAAATTAAACACGTTATATGCTGTATGAGATTTCAGCCAAATTAATGCAAATGATGACACTTGTGTTTTAAACAGATGAGTTTGCAAGCATGAACGTGCTATCATAATGACTTCTTTTGCTTATCCGATCTGGCTTATTGTCTCATGTGAAGTGTGGATCAGCAGGCAGCTCGGAGGACTGTGTGAGCACAATGCTTACTGCCAACTGTAGGTGGTATAAAGATACCAACAGCTGAATTTTTTGGCATTCAGCATAATAGACCACAGTGATATGAGAGGAGAACGAGATAACCCCAGTCACTTTCTGGTGCCGCTTCCTTTAACCAAGAGCCTTTATCTGCCCCCTTACACCTTGTGCCCAAAGGAAGTGTTTTACTCTGCGGATGAATGTGTTTTAAAGATCTACAGTTGGAAATGTTGGCCTCATAAAAGTGGATCTTTTCTCATACATTCCTCAACAGTTGTAAATCATGAGGCTGTGTTCAAAGCTGGAGACAAATGAACTGGAGAGCTAATGTTTCCACTCATGCACTCAAACAGGTGTGGCTTTTTTTCTTTTTTTTAACAGAGAATAACAGGAAATATCTGATCTTTAGACAAAACTTCAGATTTGGAGGCATCTTAATACATAATACAATATAGTTACCCTTACACTGTTAAACTGTAAGTGTACATGCAGTTTTTGATGATGTGACGTTAAAAATGGAAGCCACTGTTACATTGTGCCATATGTCAGTCCAGATGTGTCGAGACAGTTATATGGGTCATTACTGTAACATCTGGAGAAGTCATTTGTCCAAATCAACCTGAAACTAAACATGAAATACTTTGCCAAACGCATCTGCCAGTTAACAGATAGCTGAAAATGCACTTGGGGGGGGGGGGGGACAAAACAAAAGAAGATTATTTCCTTTAAGGAAATGTAAATGAATGGCATGACATGACAGTGACAACAGAGCAGCCGGTATCAGTGGATCACATTTTATAATACTGCAATGCTCCGCTCTGAAGTAGTGGCAAATCAGTAAATCCATCGCACATCTTTTTCTCCTTCTTCCATCAGTATGAAATCAATTGTTTGTGTTGCTAAAATGTGTTCAGATTAAACCTCCAGCCACGGTCATGTAAGTTCAGGCACAGCAGGGAATAGGACGACGCAGGATTTGATCGGTCACAAGCAGCAGATGGAGAACGGAATAGATTCCCTGGGATTGATTTTGCCGTTTGACTTCAGCCCTCCTGAGTTTCCTGCTCTTTTTCTCAAAGATCTGAGTGTTACAGAAGAGTCCAGCTGTGGGCCCACTCCCAACTAACTGAGCATTAAAAGTTTTGCTCCCAGTAGTCTTCTGGGAATACTGAAAGCTGTCTGGATCACATTACAGAAGAATAAAAAGTGTTCCCAAGTTACAAAGCCTAAAGTTGTGCAATGATGATATCATTATTCAGGGTTAAAGTGGGGAAAAGAAGGTGTGGTCAGCTGGTTTACTCAATTGCTTCTTGTCTTTAATGCACACTAAGGCCCGTGTGAAATGTTCTGAAACACTCATTTGATGGGTGGCCCTGTGCGCTCTGCGCATGAAGAAAACTTTGCACTGAAAAGGCAAGAAATTATAAAATGCCAACATTTGAATTCACGTACAATTCAGACCCTACTCTTCCTATAAAAATCATCTAACTGTAATGCACCACCACACTGTGAGCTGGTGTTTATATTGCTTGAAAAAAAAAAAAAAGCAAAGAGGAAGTGCAGTTCTCTAGGTTTCCCTCTCAAACCTGTAATCTGCCCCAGCTTTAACCTGGATTACTGCTTTTATTCTCCCATGATTCCTCGCTTAAAATAACACAATCAGCAGCACTTAACGTGCACCTCACATCATGGATGACTGAGAAAACAACACCTCTTTGTTTTCTTTTGGATTCATTTGACACAAATTTACATGCAACTTTTTTTTTAACCACACCTTGTCTTTTCAACTTTTTTTGTAGGCGGGAAGTCCTGAAACCCAGTCATCTTCAGGTTCTTCTGTATTTGTGGGAGTACTTGTCACTGGTCTGCTTGCTGCCCTTGGAATCACTACAGGTTACTTCTATTGCCAACGCAGGTCTACCAGCAAGGGAATGAAGCTGGTAAGCATGTTGTACAATATAGTTGTTGCCACTGTGAGTCTTGGGTGAGGCTCATTCTGCACATCGAAAATCAAAACAGCACAATTTCCTTTTAAATGTTTGCCAAGGCTTTAATTAAGGAATGTTGCTGACCAGCAATCAGAGAGAATACACAATTAAGTTTCTTTAATTTGAACTTTGATGGATGTTTAGTCCTATAACACGACAGCACAGCTTTTAAATAGTACAGCATTGCATCCAGTGTGCATGTTTATGTAGTTTGCACAGAGATGCATTTTGCTTTAACATGTCATAAAAGTTGTATGATGAGCTCCACTTGTGGTCTATTTGCAGACAGATAAGGCCTTTCCAGAAGATCAGGAGAACCAGGGGAGCACTCTTGCTTCTGTGGCCCCTCTCATCCCACCTCCTGAGACCCAGGAGAAACCCAGTGTAAATGGAGAGTCCCCCGAGGCAGCCAAGACTCAGCCTCCTCCTCCCACCAATGGCCACTCCGCCACCAAGACAGCAGACACCGAGCTGTGAAATAGTCCAAAAGCCAGGAACTGCCCATCTATACACACAGACACACGTCTTATGCAAACACACCTCCTTTTCCACTCCTGCCCAATCACACAGAGGCCACAGAAAAGTGGACTTTAGGGACTATAGTAATCCCTAACGTAAACATTCCTGTTGTTATATGGTCCTCTCACCTGCTCTTTTAGCTACGTGCCTCAACAAACATCAGGAAAACTAGTCCGATGATTACAATAATGGCTGAGATGATTGATGCTAATGATGACGAAGGCTCAGTTCCTGAGTTTTTGACGGCAGTCAGGATGGAGACGAAAAACAGAAGATGGTCAGTTCTGGGTATGAAGAGAATGCACGTTAGTAATAATCACTGCTTGCTACCGCGATGACTGCAGCCTCTGGAGTCACAGCAATGTGCTGTCCAATTCAGCAGAGCCTCTGCATGTCATTTGGTTTAATGCTCCAGGCATACCTCCAACCGAAAACACAGCTAGAGCACATAAATAACATGGTTCCTTACAATAATGTAAGCCATAACAGACAGACAGGAAATAACTCACCTGGCCTTGAAATCTGTTTACAAGAACACGTTGGACTCTTGTGTGTCTGATTGAATGTGTGTGTGTGTGTGTGTGTGTGTGTGTGTGTGTGTGTGTGTGTGTGTGTGTGTGTGTGTGTGTGTGTGTG
>JAVDPK010001033.1:557294-575279 GCA_034780415.1 Cichlasoma orientale | reverse complement strand
TAGTTGAGTAAAATTTGACCACGAGTATCAGTACTTTTACTTAAGTACTAGAGTTGAGTACTTTGTCCACCACTGCCAGACACATCATATGGTAAGTGAATCCAAATGCAGTTTAAGCCTTGAATGTTATGGGCCCCTGTGCCGCTGCAGAGTATCGCCTCAAATCTTCTGAGCCACAGCTTTTGTTCAGTGTCACATAAGTCCCCTAGCTCCAAGCTCGCTCCCTTTGCATCTTTCATCCCATCCAAATCTTGGTCACTCCACCCTCTCCTCCTGCATCTGGCCAAGAGTAGTGTATGTGTGTTGGAATCTGGAATTATAAACTAAACTCAGCTGGTTGTTAGTACAACTAAAGTCACACTAGCACAGTTACAGCTGCCAAATACGTCATGTTTTCCCTCTCCGTCTCAAAGCTCAGCCCTTCTAAACTCCTCAACGGTAAGATAATACTGGGTGAAATGAGAGGGTTGGAGGAAAAGGAGAACACTCAAGAGACATAGTGGGACCCTGAGGTCACAAGGTGTGACCTGCATACTGAGCACGTCGTGAAAATTAAAGATTGATGAATGTAAAAGTTCATGGAAAGGTCACTGGATTGCCAGGGTGGTAATAGAAAAATCAACTCTTTCATCATGCATAATACATTTTTAAAATATTTTGCCACATTATTACATGGAACTATCCAATGTTAGGCAACATAAATCTACCAAACAGGAATAACTGTAAGACAGAGTCACCTCTCTTCAAGGAGAAAATACAATAAAAATGTCTTCAGCTTGTTTCATGTCTGGAACGTTATGTAAGCTGCATTGACAGAACAACTATGCATAAGAAAGTGACTCTCAGAGGCTTTGGCCATGATAACAGTCGTACACAGTATTCTACTGTGCATTGAGCTGAGTGATCATTATAGGCAGAGAGCTGCAAATACCATCGCTGATACAGTAAAATGTTGATATTCTCTTTTATTTTGGATTCATTCTTTACATCCTAAAAGAAAAAGCTTTTACTAAATTATTTATATCAGTGAAACAGAATGTTGTGTATTTCACTAATAAGGACTTACATCTGCAATAACAGATTTTTTTATTTGTCTGTTTTTGTTCCTGAGTGTATACATTTCAAATGCTTTATGCTGTAATTATACACTCACTGGACACTTAATTAGTTACAACTAGCTAGTGCCGGGTTAGAAGTCCCTTTGCCTTCAGAACTGCGTTGATTCTTTGTGGAATCGATTCAGCGAGTTGCTGGAAACATTCCTCACAGATTTTGGTCCATACTGACACGACAGCATCACACAGCGGCTGCAGATTTGCCGGCTGCACGTCCATGACGCGACTCTCCCGCTCCAGCACTTCCCAGAGGTGCTCTGCTGGATTGAAATCTGGTGACTGTGGAGGCCATTTGAGCACAGTGAAGTCATTTTCATGTCCAAGAATCCAGCTTCAAGTGATTTGAGCTTTGTGACATAGTCATCCTGCTGGAAGCTGTGGTCATAAAGAGACAGAGGTGGTCAACAACAGTATTCAGATAGGCTGTGCTGTTTCAACAATGCTCAGCTGATACTACCCATTGTGTTCCAGGAACGTTTCCACCACCAGCCCGAACTGATAAAACGAGGCAGGTTCTTCATGTTGTTGACTCCAAATTCTGACCCTACCATCTGAATGACCCAGCAAAAATCGACACTATACAGTTAGAAAGGGTGTGAATGGATGTCTAAACGTGACAGGAGGAAGTTACAGAAAGGTGCCCCACTTTAACGTGCTGGAATGATTTATGTTACCGGCGTCTTAGTAGCGGGGAAAGGGCCACAGCAATGCATGGCAACAGGAGAAAAACCTAAAATACTTGAACATAGTTTTAAAAAACATGCATCATGGGAAATGTGCTATGCAGTTTCAAAGCTGGGATCCACATTAAGGGAGGTGTTCTTCTGAAGACAAATATGGGGCTCCCCTGACTAATGTGCACACATAAGGGACTGACCAGACTGTCACGTGCACATTGCTCTCCAAACAGCAAACTCAGAGACAGTTTTATAATCAGTTCTTTATAAAAGTCAGTAATACTAAAACACTATTTGAATATCAAACTACAGCTTCTTGTGATGAGTGGGATTCAATTATTTCTTTATGTAAACTCTTTTTAAGTCGTCTCATGTATTACGATGGATTTGTCTGAGGAACTGTGGTGCATTTTAAAAGTAATGAATTCAAACCGAAAAAGGTGAAATTTCACATTTTGTCTCCATAGAAACTTAGACAACATGTAACAACGGAAACTTTAATTGATATTCCATCTGTTTCCTGCAAATCTCTCTGTGATGTTGTTCTCTATTACCAACATCTGCTGCAGGGAACGATCTCGAAAACACTGCCTCTTGTTTCCAGTGATGTAACTATCCAGCAGGCACATCACACCCTTTAGTAAACTGTAGTAAGCCTGAATGCAGCTGATTGTACTAGAACGATCACTTATAAAACCAGTTACGAGTTTACAAAATCACTGCTCCAGACAAATTGCGCAGTAACCCTACATTATCGGTCTAATTTATTAGGCTAATAAAAATCCCTCATTTTAGCCTCAAAATACTTCTCAGCTACCCACTATCAAATAGGTTTATACAGAAGCACAACGTTCTACAACTGGCTTGCATCAGGCACGTTTCCACACTAGAGGAAAGTGTGCACAGGAAGGTGAAGTGAACTTGATATTGTTGGGTTAGGATGCCCCCTGCTGTGGCCTTTGGGCCAAACTGCAAACTGCAAAGTGAAAAACAGGAAAAGCAGCTTATTCTTTTCTCTCTCTCTCTCTCTCTCTCTCTCGCTGAACACAGGCCTACTAAACACAGCTACTGTTGCTGCTCATCGTCAGCTCAGCTCAGCCTTTACTTGAGTGTAAAGGCTATTGATGAGCAATTTTTCCAAGCGTAATGTTCACAGACGTGTGGCCAACAGCGAAGGGACAGCAGGATTTGAGCCTAATGTCGGCAGCAACATTCTTCACTGATGCCTCAGCGCTTGAGGTAACTGAGCAGGTTGATCTACCAGCTAGAGTCTGACGATCAAATAATGTTAAAATAAATTACTGTTCATAGAATCCATGAAGGGAAACCGAATGTAAAACATAACAGTTACACAAAAATGCAACTACAAGAATTTAAACCATATAAATACTTCATATTTAATAAGTTCAAAGGTTGGAATAGTATGTCTATCTTGAATATGTAATTCTCTGCATTAAATAAAAAATACAGTGATTAAAGAATATTTATTGACTCACTTCCTGAAATTAACTGCTGAATGTGCCATAATAAGTGCCACAGTAGTTGATCCTTTCTTTGGCTCAACCTACACTGGAGTAACTGTGCTTTTCAGATCCACCACAGCATCTATATTTTTGTCTAGGTCTGGACTTTGACTAGGGCGCTCCAAAAGCTTACATTTTATTCCTTTTGAGACATTCAGAGGTGAATGTGCTCTTATGCTTGGGATCGGTGTCGCTGTGCATTACCCAACTTTGCTTGAGTTTCAGCTCACGGACTGATGACCTGTCACCTACCTCAAGGATTTTCAGAGAGAGAACAGAATTCATGTTTCCCTGAGTTATAGACAATCCCTCTGGCCTTGAAGCAGTAAAGCATCCCTACAGCACTACATTGCCACCTCCATGTTTGATGGTAATCATGTTCTGTTTTTGGAATTTTATGTTTGATTAGCACAAGATATAATAAGACCCCTTCCTACTGAAGAGTTTAAATTTCAATCACTCAGGGCGTAGAAGATTCTTTATTCTACAAAAAAAGGTTGTTTTGGCAAAATTCACACATGCCTTTTATATGGCTAGCCGTGGTTTTTGCTTTGCCACTCTGCCATAGATATATTTATTCATTTGGCCCAGTGTCTTTTGATCAGTGAAGTCTGACCTTTACTGATATGACAACAGCCTGCAGCTTCTTGGATGTTTTCATTGGATCTCTTGTCACTTCCCAAATGAGCTGTCCCTGCATTTTTGGGGGAATTTTGGAAGAGCAGCCACTCATGGGAAAGGTAACTGCTGTTCCAAGTAATTTCTGTTTCTAGATAATGTCGCTTATTGTGGGTCTGTAGAGCCACAGACCCTTAGAAAAAGCTTTGGAAGCCTTTCCAAATAGATATTTCAAGATATTCTTTTTTTTTCCCAGCTCTTCTGTAGTTTTTGTTTAATTTTGGCACAAGATACTGGTACCAGACGTACTAGTTGGTTACCCTAATTGTTAAAATTTTAATTGATGCCCAGTGCTGTAAATGGGTGTCAGATGGAGCTGCAGCCCTGACATCATTATAGAAAAATGCCATAACTCGTTTAATCCTAGCCTGATATTTTTGTTATGGCTAATATTGTTAGTTATTTTTGAAGTTTTAAAGTAGGCACCGCCCGGAAAACACCGTCATTTCCTTCCGTGCATTTCCGGCTACTTCCCCTAAGTTTGTACAAAGAAGCGAAAAAACTAGAGGCACAAATGTGTTTGTACCTTTACAAAAAACTGACCACAGCAAAGGACTCAGGAGGGGGAAAAGTCCCAGCATTTTATGTTTCTGTTGACCGGCACCGCACATAAAACACCGGGAAACACCGAAAGGTAATTAACACAGGCAACGCACCTGCACAAGCATAAACATCTGCAACAACATCGGCCGCTTTCAAAGGTTACGTCGTAGTTCTAAACCCAAACCCAACGCTGGAGGAGGAGGCTGGGGCAGAGGGAGGTCTGGGCTTCGGCCCCGTGACCCGGTCTCGGATAAGCGGAAGAAAATGGGTGTTTGTACCGTTTCATTATCATTTTAGATTTTATTGAGTGCGTGTCATGAATTCATAATGCGCGGCACAATGCGCCACACTTTTAAGTCACAATTTATTCCTTTTTCGGATGTTCATTTCTCATATTTTAATGGTGCGTCAACATCGTTTGCAGTAACGTGTTTTTATATATTTAACATCAATTTATTTTAAGGTTCTTTTTTTTCTTCATTGTGTGAAGTATAACGTGGAGTGTTCATAATGCGCGGTGCTGCACAGTTAAGCAGCACTTAAAGTGCGATTCATTATTGAAGAATGTGATTAATGGTTTCAAATGTCTTTTTTTAGACAGTTTAACATTGTCCATTAAGCAGTCCTAAAGTTTAACTTGATATCCGAGTGCTTCTTAGTTTTAGACTAGTCGGCTAGTCTATTTTCCCCTTGTTTAGTCGACTAAAGATGTAGATGTTTATTAGGGCTGCCGCTTCTTCTGTTGTCCTACAATTGTTCAGTTTCCTCAGTTTTATTAAGGACACACTGCACATCATTGCTAAGATATGCCAGGTTTTTGACTAAGGCCTGATGTAGACTTTTGCGCTGAATCTTTGTAGAGTCTACATACATAAGTGGCCAACATCATTGCCGTCATTAATGCTTGTGTGAGGTGCATTATGTATTAATTATCTTGTGTGTCCCGGTGTTTTATATGCCGTGCCAGCCGATAGAAACAAATAAAATTGTTGTGGTCTGTTTTAAAGGTGTTCCAAATGTGCACATCAGGTCACAGCATAGGGTTTTGCATTACAATATGGGTTACAGCGTTGATTTCCCGCTGAAGTATAAATCCCCAGGAACAGGTCTTTGGGAATCACCTTGTTAGTACAAAAATACTATTTTATGTCTTTCAGACTGTTTGGCATTTTTCATAGATTTAACTAAAGAAATTGTGTGAAAATATGTTTCTGTGGCAGGCTGCTAGCCATAAAGTGCCTAAAGATACAATTTAAATCGGTTCTTTGCTAAATTGTCTGTTATGTGTAGACTCAATACCAGTTCATCTCTTCAGTATGTGCTTTTTAATAATTCATAGGTCAGTGTTAAATGGCTTAAAAAAAAAGACGCTCTCAAAGACGCTTTACAATTTCATGCACTATTCATTCACACCTCAATCATACTTGGTGGTGGTAAGCTACTGATGTAGCCACAGCTGCCCTGGGGCAGTCTGACAGATGAACGTAACAGCTTGTGGTGACACAGTTTCATGATATTCAGTTCATAAAAAAAAAAAGAAAGATATTCAGTTCATATTACAGCGTCCACACTAATACAGTAGTGTTCAGAATACAGTTGAGATGACGTTAAGTTGTATATTAAGGAAATTATGCCAGAATAAAAAAATATTTTTACTATATGAATGCAAACTTACTTCGCATCAAATCAGGAAGTTTCACGAAACGAATCTAACTTCGTCGGTACCGACTTCCGCTCTATGCCTGTTTGTAAACATGCGTCAAAAGCACGTGATCCCGTCGACGCATTTCAGAACCACGTCCAATCAGAAAACGGGGGTGTGTGCGTGTGGGCGTGTTCCAATTCTGTTGCTGTGAAAATGTCGATGGACTACGGATTTCATTAGGGCAAGGGACCACTCTGGATTCAATGTTAACCAAGAGGGTGATGGGAGGTTACAGCAGCTGTGAAGGAGCAGTGATGGTGAAAGAACCGGAGATGTTGCGAAAGAGTCGCTGTCGGTAAGCAGCTTAATCTCGAAGATCTTCAGGAGGAAACTGTTTATTTACATCCACTGGCTGCTCCTGTGAGGCATGTAACATAATCTGTATGGCTATAGGTTACAGTGCGTCTACAGTGGACGATGAACTGTTTTAGTGATGTTTAGGAACGTGCTTCATTTGTTTGTTTTGGGGGGGTTGTTGTTTGTTTTGGTTTTTGTTTTTACTGTATTATATAATATTGCCATCGTTGTGCTTTGCTTGTTAAAACTATAATAAATCTTAAAACAGTTGCTATTTCTCGTCCTATTAAAGGCCGATTAAAAATTACGCATGAACGTGATATGATTATTATAGTGCAGTGCGCACTTTCCAGCGTTGTCTCCCATCGTTACCCGGAAATAAAAAAAATAAAAAAAAAGCAAGGTGTTTGCTCTGAACCGTTCCCTTATAAAACATGTCTGTGCGCATTTGTGGCTCATTTTCTTCGGTGACGGTGAGAGGGCAGAGTTGGGTGGGAAGGTGTGCTGGATGCTTGCTGCAGGAGGATGTTGCGCACTTCAATTTACCCCAGGAGTGCATCCATGCGGTACTGCGTAATGATTTATTTTTAAGAAAGATATTGCCGAAGTCTTTGTTTATGACTTTTAGTTCGCCATTAGGGGCGCATAAATAATTTAAATTTAGTCATATGCGTGAGTGTTGTGGTTGAATAAGTTTTAAATGAAGTTAGAGAATGATGTAAAACTAGTTCACTGTCAAAAATGTAATTGATGAAAGGAAAACTATAAAGGAGCTACTACTCTTTCAGTCAATTTGTGTGATATTCTGACTTTGATTGCACCTGTCAGAGTGTGTCATGCTAATATAGTACAGTGCATCCCTAGCTGAACATATTTAAACAGTCCCGTTGAAAGTTATATAAAATAACCAATAAAATATGCTAAAACTTAAAATTATGTAAGTTGTTTTTTTTCTGTCATGGTTCATGAGCTAAATTAGATCCTTCAGTTACTGATTTTAAAACTTGATCGGGATTTTTTCTAAAGGCATATTTTTTTAAAATTGTTGTTTGTTCATCTATATTGTGTGCCCCTGTTGTTCCAGTGCCTTGACTCAGCTCCATCCATCCAGAGGTTTCTGTCATACGCACTTTTTATTCCTGATGTAAACAAACCATCAGCGCGCAATACCCTCATTCAACACAGGATGGCGTATTTATGCAGCCTTGCAGAACAGTTTGTTCTGGAGCAAGAAAGTTATCTAAACAGTGTTCTTGGAATGAGTCAGATATTGGGAAGCATTGATGCAACACTACGGAGTGAGGGTGAAACAGCAGCTTACGCATGTAAATGAGGGGCAGTGAATGTATTTTTTTTTCATTAATTTTTGTGCCTAATAATAATGTTAGAAACGCCAAATGACTGCAGTCCTTTGACAAGTTAAGTTGCCTCAGATCTTCAAATGCAGAGTAAGAGATCATTTCAGGGTTGTTATAGGAATGTATCTGGAATTTAACACGACAACATAGTTCAGCTTCTTGGTCTGATATTGCTGTTCGTCTTTTCACAGAGCAAAAATAGGCATTGATTCAACTTCCCTTGAAAGGTGAGAACCAGCACATACAGTAAACACGGTCAGCTACGGCTAATGTAGAATAACTCTTCATATTTGCAATGTTTGTGGAGGCTGTTAAGTCAAGGGTGTGGTCTGTAGTTGGCAAATCTACATTTAAACAAGTGATTACAGTAGTTTGCTGTTGCACAATATCAACATGTCACATTTTAAGTGTAAGAAAAGTAATTTTATTACCTTATTTTATCATTGTTGTAAATAAAAATTTGCTCTACCTCATATAATTAGGCCTTCAGTGTGGGCCTGTGGTACGTTTAACAATGCAGATTTTATTATGGATGTACTATTTTTATCCTTTATGCTGCTGCTGTAATGCAGTAATTTCCCTTGTAGAATCAATAAAGTATCTATCTATGAATCTATCTATGAATCTATCTATGAATCGTAAAACATAGTGATACCAGAGTCTGCTAAACGTTTGAATTCCTGTTTTCTTAGGACCACCTCTGAGGGTAAAACTCTGCCAGACGTCTCTTCATCATAAGATGCTTGAACAATTCCGAGTGGCAGCTGAAAACCAGGTAATAATTTTGTTTCAGTTAAGTCAACGTAAAGAATTTCTTGCATAAGATCAAATATATATATGTGGCGGCATTCAGGATTTTTATTCTTTGTTCCCATTGCAGCCATAAAACAATATCAATGGAGCTGACTGGGCACCTTTCCAAGGGAGAGATTAAAGTTTAGGAAGTGGAACAGGCATGGCTGATAGATGACGTGGCTAAAATTAACACACTGCCCACTGGATGAGGATAATAAATAGCTGACAGGAAGGACCGATGCTTTAAAGCATGTACCCTTAAAGCCATATCTGTCAGCACAACCGCTGCCACACTGAAATGTCCTGTTCCTGTTAGAGGGATACAGGTTGGGCCCTTTAGGAATTCCCAATGCTGAAATATCTGTAATGTTTGTAGATTAATAAAACGCAACCACCACAGTGACCTGAGGTTATTCAGTATAAAAGATTAATATTCTCGTTTGATTTCATTCTGTCGACTCCAAATCCCAGTTTTAGAAATTTTAGGTTTCCTTATTTGTCGGTAACTAAGGTTAGAAAAGCCTGCAACTTAAAGTCAAGAAATACTATATCTTTAAGTGAGTATTATATCATAGTTACAGAAAATGTGACACTTAATGGAGCAAAGCTCAACTTGCAACCATATTTCTTAGTCTTTTTTTGTAGTCATCTTGCAAGAGATGCACAGTTAGAGGGAGGACATCTTCATCGTAGAGGAGCAGATAAACCTCAATCCTCTGATCGATACCGTCTGCTTCTACCAGTCTGCACGGAGCAAACATGCTTTGATCCCTCGGATCCCTTACATTTCCCATATAGCTCGAGGGCGAAAGCTGATTCTTTTAGCTGTGCTCTCCTTTCTCAATCCTGTAAGGTGAAGCTGTGGGCTTCGTGTTCTTGGGGCTCCAGTGGGGAATTAGGACATCACGAGCTACAAGTGCTTCAGGGAAGGAAATTTACAGCCACATGAAGTGCTGGAAATCTGCACTTGTAACTGGAGAATAATGGAAAATTTAAGGCATAAAAAATAGAGAGCATAGTTTGTGCTTCAGAGGCTCAATCCAGCCTTTGAAATCCCTGTAAAACTAAAAGGTTTAGGGGATCAGTGTGACCGGACTGCAGCTCAAAAAATATTCGCAAAACATCGTTGACTGCAGCTCAGCACTTGAGTACAAGCTTGCAGTTATAATGTTGGGCTTAAACGTCTTCCCCTGTGGGACTATTCTCGTGTGTTTTTAAAAATGATGAATTATTAATAAAAGTACTAGTTCACGTTGTCATATATCCCTAATATAAATAGGTGTGGTTGTGTACAGGCAGACAAAATTCCATTTAGTTTTTGTTAGCTGAGACAAAGCTTTTGTTTCAGTTTAGCATATAAAGGAGACTTTATGCTTCTGAAATGAGAACAGACCTAATGGACGCAGACAAGCTCATAAAAGAGACAGAACCAAGCTTGTTCCGCTTGTTCCTCTGCCCGCGCACCGTTTCCTGTATTATCTGTAGTATTGTTTGCATCGATTCTAATATCGTTTTCATTAGGCTCAACTTTCTTTTGACCAATTTTGTACATTGACACTGAGAAGTCATTCATTGTGTTTGTATCTTGATTTTAATGGTTGTATCTAACAGTACACTTCAGTCCTCCTCTTGTTTTCATCTCTCGCGACAGACAAGGTACGGATTTGTCGTCGTATTCTGGAGTCGAGGGGCAGCGCCAATGTCTCGTTTATGTTAGAAATGAAGAAACATCTGCTTGAGGTATGTGAACAATCAGATAAACTGTAACCCGAATTCTTAAAATAAACTCAGCTAATGTTTGACTGAATTGAAAAAGACTATTTTTAAGACAGGAACCACAGTCCTTTTAAAGATATTGCTGCATTCCTGGTTTACATCTAATACAGTGTAATAATACATGTATAACTCTTAAGCTTGCATTCTTTTTACAATGTTCCTCATTAGATGATAATATATTTTGAAAGGAAACAGTTAATAACAGTGTCCTGTGTTTCCTTTAGGGCAGCGCTGAGGTTGGGAGTACTGAAAGAGGAAGTACATGTGGTAGGGCTATTCGTGGTCTGCATGTGTCGGGATATGATGGTCAGTCACTTTGCTTCTCTAATCTCGAGGTAGAACGTGGTGACTGAATGCGGAACCGTATGCATCCTACATCATAAATCGCCATGTTAGGTTCTTAAAGCAGAGCCGCGCGGTGTTAACCAGAGCACTGCTCGGTTCAGAGATCAGTTCAGTTCTTTGTTAGACAGCTTTAAACAGCCAACAGGACCATCTGAGTGCTTATGCAACAGATACACACTCTGGTGGTGTGCCTTTAAAACCAGTGGGTTGTCAGGTGATCGAGGAAGCTCAGTCAGCTCAGCCTCACAGACAGAGGAGCCAGAGTGTGTCTCTAGCTGAGAGCAGAGAGGAGAGTGCCAGAGAGGAGGGCAACGGAGAGGGAGAGACCCAATTATAAGGGACATAGGGGGAAATGGGGACACAGCAACGTCACAGAGTGGGAGAGAGGGAGCCTTGGTGGTAGGGTCCCTTTAACTGTAGTCTGCTCATGCTCACTTGCCTTCTGTGGCAGCTAGCAAGTGTGTTTCAGGCTCAGCTTGATCAAGAGGCTGCGTTGTGTAGCCACAACAGTGGTATAAAAGCACAGAGAATTAAGTGCTGCGTCACACTCAGGAAGAGGAATTGCGTGATCATGCGCGCGTGTGCACAGCTGTGCGTGTGCGTGCGTGAACGCGCACGTACATATGCATTTGTGTGGGGTCTATTCTGTTTCTGTGTATATGTGTTAGTTCGAAGTAGCAACCTAATGGCAGTTCTGCTGTTGCAACAAGATGAAAATAAAGAGTGCGTGTGTCTAAGAGCCAAGCAGAGGGAGATACAGAGAGGGAGGGAGAGCAAGCCAGAGAGTGAGAAAGAGAGAGAGATTTTGGATTAGTTGCTACGTCACTTTTTCATGTCGGGAGAAACAGAAGCTGAGATAACAGAAGCCCAGAGTCATCGTCAGTCGTTTTCCACCTGGAGTGGACACAGTGGTTTCGGATAACCTCGCCTTTCTCCTCCTCTTCCTCTTCCTCCTTGGTAGTTTTGATGTGGTCTGCCTGTCGCTGTGTGTGTGTGAGTGTGAGTGTGAGTGTGTGTGTGTGTGTGTGTGTTTGAGTGTGTGCGCACTGTGTAGTTCCTGTGAGCTGGTACCGGAGTTCCAACATGGATGCTGAAGATGTGACACAGTTTCACTAGGTCTTGTTATGATAGCATGGTAAGGTGTGCGTTGGGCGGGCAGAGGTGCGACAAAAGGGTTAACAAAAGAATATTCTGGAGGGTTCTTAATATCACAGCGAAGCTCGGTCAGGAATGTTTTGCTGATTCGAACAACGCTTCTTTTTTTTTTTTTTGCCAACATCACCTCAAGAAATACGGATGATTGTATTGGCGGAAATGGGTGAACACAGTCGTGCGTGGTGTTGTCTGACCTATTATGAAACAGTATTACATGTTTAATACACCAATATATAGTAGCGTGTACAGATGCAGCAAGGTGGAGAGCAGAGCAAATCAAATCAAATTGCAGTTTGCTGTTGATTTCAGCCACAGGAGTGATATATTTTTTTTATGTCGGCACATGTGAAGCGTATATACATACGTATGTGTATATACGCATATTGACGTTGCTGACTGCAGGCCTACTGTTTTGTGGGTAACTCATGTTGAAGTTGAAGCAAAGAGCGAGCATCCGGAGGGAGAGGTATGTATCTGCGATGGCAGAGAGTGTTGGGGATCCAGTTGTATTTTGCTATCAGATAACAGCATGTGGCTAGTGGCACTTGTATCATGTGATTTGTTTTTTTGTTTTTTAACCCTCAAGGGCCACTGGGATTTGGCAAAACCCTTCCCAGGACACATTTGTTTCTGCGTAGTTAGGAGAGACAGAGATGGTGACGCAGTCATTTCTGGGCCGGACTTCTCGTTAATCAGCACACAGCTCGTATCTCTATCTGTTTATCTGCCTCTCGTTCTCACTCCTGGAGAAAGGGACAGGAAGACGGAGCTAAATGTCATGGCTCGGGATCAGAGAGGCAGAGGAACTGATAAAAGACAGAAAGATGAGAAGAGAGGGAAGTTGTTTACCTTGTTCTCTTGGTGACTCTGCCTTGGCTTCTCTCCAGTTCACATGCAGCGGACTTCCTAAAGCTGCTGCATCACAGGCCACCGTGCCAAAGCTGAATTCTCATTGGATGGGGAGGAGCTCCCCCAGCTCTACGGGCTTCACAGCAGTACTTTATTGTTTTTTTTAGCAAGCAAGCAGCTGGAGTCCAATATCTTATTGGTTGGGGAGGGCTCTTCTCTAATACTTAGGTTTTGCTCTTGTAGAAACACTTTTCCATGGATACACGCTTGGCTTATATATTTAAATGGAGCGACTTCTTTATTGTTAAAAGGGTGTTTTCTCTGAGGCTTTAGGAAGCTGGTAGATGATTTCAGCTATTTTCTTTTACAAGGAAAAATGTAGTTCTTTTGCGAAGTAACCGTCAATCCGATAATGACATTTCTGACTTTCCCTGTCTCTCACTGGGCTTGTTTGCAGAGTGTTTTCCAGGTAATATGAATTTTCCATCAACGCTTAAAATAGTTTTAACATTTATTAGAAGCTGCTGGGCTCCACAAGAATTTCTGTAGAAGCTACAGAGGTCCATTTAAATACTTGTTTATCTTATAGCAGTTGTATTTATTCTACGTTCTCATCCTTGCCTCCAGATATGCTTTCATGTTTTTGCCTCTGAGCTGCTTTGCACAGACTCTCCAGGCTGTACCGGTATCTAATTAGAATTTATGAACTAGAGGTACACCAAAGGAATTCTGTCTTGTTTTTTTTTTTTTTTTCCTAGTTATTCAAAACACATTACATATTCACTTCCAGGGACCTTCTTAATTTAGAATGGCATATCAGTTCCTTTCTAGGAAATCAAAGGAAACTGTAGGGCCTGTGGAATGAAATGTTTAATGAGCCTTTGTCGTTTACTGTGGACCGAGCTGATCAGCATGTTCTGCATAGCCTCGCTGCCTGGCACTCAGATACCTGTGCGGTTATGTGCTGCAGATGGCAACCTCAGCAATTATACAAATCCTCAGACGAGAGCGGTTTTCCCGTTCTTCTGGCTTGAAGTCCACTGTCCACACTATGCTACATTTCCGAAGTGATGCAAGAGCGTGTGTGGCTGCCCAGTGGTCTGCATTGCAGCTCCTGCTTCTAGAGTCAGTGCCGTGCCTGTGCCTCGCTCTCTATTCGAAATCTGCTGATGGCATAAAAAGCTTTTTACTATCATGGCCGTTTTTTTATTTTATTTTGCCTTTTTGTAAAGGTGATTACGAAGAACAGGATTCCTAGCATCAGCGCTAAAGCTGGCACAGTTCCAGTCACCTTAAAAGTATTGAGGAGGGTGGTGGTCTGTCGTGCACCTTGTACATCAACACAAAGCAGAAGTGCTGTGCTTTTGTGAACTGCGTGAAATAGATTCATGGCATGTTTATCCGAAGCTGCATTTGAACTTGGCAGGATTTGGTTGATGTTTTGACAGGTACAACAGTAAGCGCTAATGTCGCTTATCATGTGTGTTTTGCTGCAGTTTACTCCCAGCATCTTAAAGTCAGATAAATAAGGACTGATATTTATCGCCGCCTTTCCTGAGGTGCCTCGCAGTTCCACTGTGAATCTGTCGATGACTGCTCTCCGAAGGCCTCCTGTCCCTTTAAATCTTTTATAAGCATTACACAACAGGTCCAGTGGCACACAAGCAACAAACAACCCGAAAAAGAAAGCTGACAGGGTTGAGCCAGCCAGGGGAAGGAACCAGACACCTACGGACAGACGGGCCCTCTGATCGGAGCCGTCACTGTGGCTACCACGCAAACACACTCGCATACATGGCCTCACTCGCCCTCACACACAACCAACCACAACAAACAAAGAACACGGTTTTGCTTGGTCAGTCTGAAGGCTGATAAGGATTCATATTTGCTGTAGGGATTTTGTCCTTCTTCGTCGTCTTTGTGAAAGTCAAATCACATTTGATATTTTGAGGCTCGGCGCCTGGGCTTCCCTGATTTGGTCTTTAATCAGTTTAAAGAGTAAGTAGTGTTTCTGGGTGTCGTCTTTGTAAATATTAAGAAATTAGGGCAGAGTGTGTTCTCGAGGTTTTAAAGCAAAAGAGTTCATTTCCAGTGGTCGTTTCCCTGCATTCAGAGAGTAAAAACAGAATAAGGAGAACAAGGATCGTAGAAGTGAGTGGGCTGTTATGTGCTTTTGTTGAGGCACTTGGCAAGAAGTCCGTGAACTGGCCACTACCTGTCCTTGCCCCACCCTCCCAGTGTCTTGTAGCCATGTTTCTGCGTCACGGCTCGTATTGCCAGCGATTGACTGCCACTCCTTGCTTTTCCCGTGTAGTGGCTGGAGAGCAACGTAACAGTCATCCTCTTTACTCTATTGAGCAACCGAGAGAAGAGGATTTATCAAGGTCTGTCTGCATAGAGCTGCAGGTGAGCCCGTGTGTTAAAGACATACAGTACAGTGGGAGCATTTTTCTGTTTATCTGTTCTTTTTTGGCCCTTCGCACATCCACAAAGCTTGGATCAAGTAGCAGATCAGCCGTGTGGGCGTGTTAGAGAGAAATAGATTGAGACAGAGAGGTGTTCTGGTGCTTTCTCAGTGGTTTTCCATTTCATCTCTCTCTCTCTCGTGCGCTCTGCCATCACCTGCTTCCCTTCTCTCTGATTTCTGAAAAAGTGAATCAAACTTACTTTGTGAGCACAAACCCGAGCCGAACCATCCCAGAGTTCACCACGCTCGGCCTCGGACCGGCATCTTTTTTTCCATTTAGAAACAAGATGTGAGACAGTGGAGCTTAAAACTCACTGTGCCTTTTACTAATTCACTGGCATGAATTAGCATGAGAAACAGATGAGGCACAGACTTAATGTGATCTTGCAAATCTTACTGAAGTCAACTTTCCCAGCTTGAAGAAAGAGCCAGTGTATAACTCTTTTGTGGTTAAATGCCACCAATGTTGTCATTTTCTCGTGGGTGTTTGGTTAATGTGTAATTCATTTCTGCAAACAGAGCATTTTATTCACAGAGTTAGCAACGGTTCCGTGAGCAGTGCCTCAGAGGATGACTTCTGTTTCTATATTAAGTAACGTTTTAGGTACCAGATTAAAAATATCTGTCAGCTTAGTGTAATTAATTAATTCAGGACGTAACTTTGGAGGATATACGGAGTATCCCAGTTTGTCGCAGTCTCAAACTTCTTATTTCCAGAACACATCTAAACTTTATGAAAATTCTAGTTCCAATATAAGAATATTGTTGCAGACTCCTAAATCTAGGCTGTCTCCCAGGCTGCTCCCATATCAGCAAGTGCTTCACATCTGGGGTATCTGTCATGTGCTTTGTGTTAATTACAGTACATCCAGATATCAAGCTACGCGTGTATCAGATGCATCAGTACCGCTCCTTTTGTTCTTTCATCTTTTCATTTCAGTTCAAGTGAAATATTCTTCACATCCACTTTATCAAAGTTCTGCACGGTGTTTACATCACATCCATTATGTAGTGAAAAAAATCTGGTTGTAAAGTTGTTCCGGTTATAATATTTTCCAGTTTTCCGCTAAAAATGAATTTAATTTTCTCGCCTGTTCTAGATTCTGCTGTTTTACCCCACAGAAGGCTGCTTTTTATCAGCGGTTCCCCCTTTGGAAGCTGGTTTCAGATGGTGGCTTAGAGTATTGTCATCTATCTAGCACCATTTGAAATCAGTGTTCTTAGGGCGGGAAGTACACGTCATTGACCAGCATCAGGGAGCTGTGAGGCATCACAAGAGGTGCCCGGTGATACAGCTACAATATGGAAATGTCACCACTGAACGGTGAAGCGGGACTACAACCTTCTAGTCTCCAATGATGTTTTCACAGCTCATGCTTTTTGTCCTCTTTCCAAGGTTGACCGATTTCTTTTGGTGTTCAGAGTCTGCTTCTGTTTCTAGCACCATTTGAAATCGGTTACAGTGAAGGACAGATCTCGTCTTACCTTGAGGAGGATTTTGCAACTAATTGGTCTTTTATTGCCTGCAGCTAAATCTTTAAGACAATGGGATTTAAATCACAGAAAGCATCTTTGGGGATATAAAACTCACAAGTTTGGGGTCACCCAGAAGATTCCACATTTTTTATGAAGTCATTAACTCCCATTCATCCGCTTTAACTGTTTATTAAGTTCAGAGTCATTAAAGCAAAAGGAAATGTACAATCTGAATAGGAAATGGCATTTTTTTCTTAGTGACTTTACTAAGATTTTAATTTTTTGGCCACTTTGAGACCGTCAACTTCACCAAGGCTGATTATTGCCTCTTTTTTTTTTTTTTTTTAAACCATCAGGATCTGACACAGGATCTCAGAGGTGGACCGTCAGCTGATCATCTACTGTTCACTGAAGCCTCATCAGAAATGGTCTCGCTGGACGGGCGGCCATCACGAAGCCATTCTTAAGGACGGGAAGCTGAGACGTTAAATTACACAAGAACTGGTGGCAACAGCTCTTATGGATCGATGAATCCAAACTTGAAAATTTTGGCTTGTATTGTCATGTATGGAAGTGGTTAAGAAAGAAGTGCAACAGCGAGTCTGCAGCTATCTGTAAAACATGGTAAAGGCTCTATCATGGTTTTGGGGATGCTTTGCAGTGAGTGGTGTGAAAATTGGTGGAAATATGAACTCAGAAAAGTACAGATTTTGATCCACCAAGAGAACAGCAGATTCTGCTTTTGCCTTATATACTGTTATCACCATGTATGCCTGCACATTTCAATAATAAAACAAAGTATCAGCACTGCTCCTAGCAAAATATGGAGTACTCAGTGGCGTCTCAAAACTTTTAAATAGTACTAAAAATATTCTATTAAATTTAGTTTCTAAATCCATTTATGAATCTATAGACCTTTACACATACGCACATTATCAGGACAACGGTAACACACTGACATAGGGCCAAAAAAAAAGTTCTAAAAACAATTTACATCAAAACAATCATTTATTTTAATAAAGAATAAGCAAGAAAGTGAAAAATTGCCATAGAACAAACTGTATACATCTCTGCGTAGTCAATATCTGATCTAATACACAAAATATTTACAGTGGATATAAAAAGTCTACACACCCCAGTTCAAATGCTAGGTTTTTGTGATGTAAAAAAATGACAGCAAGACAAATAATTTCACAACTTTTTCCACCTTTAATGTGACCTATAAC
>JAVDPK010001033.1:516568-533488 GCA_034780415.1 Cichlasoma orientale | reverse complement strand
TTTGATACCAAGCTAGCAAAAATGGTAGAATGACTGCAATGAATAAATAAATAAAACAGCAATAATAAGTCTTTAAATTGCAGCATTTTCTTGCATTTAATGTGAACAATTTCCCTTTGTGAACAAATGTTTCCATGAGGGGAATATAAAGCATTCGCTGATATGCTTAAAAATTTTTTTCATTATAATTTTTGCTTTTAAAGAATTCCAGGATATGAAACTGAAACATTTTTTCACTTCACACACCAAAATGTTTGTAAAACGATTTCTGTGTTCAGATACTGAGTAATAATAAGTTCAGTGTGACTAAAATCTGAGTTTGTGGTTATGATGATGATTGGATTAGCAGAAATTTTACAGCTTAAATTTACAAACTGCAGAAGTGAAAAAGATGCTTAAGAAAAGAGAGAGAAATAAATGAAACATTAAATCATCGGAAGAAGCTTTAAATTATGGCTCACTCACCGTGAAAAATCAGAACAAAATACAGTATCCTCATATTGATGCCAAAGGTTACAGTAAATGAAATAAATGATGATGCTAAAGTGTGGGGCTGTTACTGTAGCCAAACATTTGCGTTTCCGTAAAGGTTGTTACGTAAAATAAGCCCTATTCACGCAGGAAACTGTAGAGGTGGACCGTGGTGATCTTAGCTTCCTGTAGGAGCATTGCGGGTTTCATGACTGCTTTTGTCTGTATGCTAGGCCGTAACCAAACATGGCATGCTGCACTACTAACCACTGACACTGAAGTGGAAAAACTAGGCTGCACTCCACGCGAGAGCCGCACTTCAGTTTATGTGGTAAGAAATTGATGTTTCATTCTTCTTATTTGTAGTTTAGCTGATTATTACAGGCATTTTGATATATATGTGCACAGTAGATGTTTGATTTTTATGACTGAAAAAGGTGCTTTTCAAACATGGCACAGGCCTTAATTTAACTTGTTAAACAATAGGGCTGCCTTGAATACTTGCATACTATCCAATGATGCTTTTTTGACATATTCCATAAATCACTGAATATAACACTCTGTTCTGTTAGTTTACTCCAAAACCGCTAGATGTCACTGTGCCACTAATGTAGCGGTCTGCACCTGCTAGATGCTGCAAATACCATGTCAGAACGGGTATTGCAAAACTTCTTCAGTATGCCATCTCTGACAAAACTGTGTGTGTGTGTGTGTGTGCTTGCTATTAATATATTTCAGAAAAGGAAGTCTTATATTGGTGACTTTGGGTTCTGTGGGTACCTGTGGTTCCTTAAAAAACAGCTCCTCCCATTACTCTTTTAATGCATAAATGGGGAATTTTGATTTCGGGGCTGCTTACCCACTAAAGGAATTATAGTAAAATTGCACATAGTTCAGTTTCACAATATTTTTTGTCCTCCTGTCTCATTTCAAATGCAAAAAAAAAACCCATCTACTGTGGACATGCAGTGAAGTAGGGAAATGAAGACCTTCCGGAGCTCTCGCTGGGTTACTGCTGAGCAGCTGAGACTGAAATCTCTGACACTTGCTCTCCCCCCTTCTTCTGCCTGGGGCTATAAGCGCCGCACGATTCCTCCTTCACCCCTCTTGTGTTCCCTGAATGTTGTACAACTGCCTAGACTGCCTGCACTGCATTCTGAGTTTGATGAAGATCATCTGCTCTGACTGTTCATATGCAGAAATGTGTGGTGCACTCTTTTTGTGGGAGGGTTTTTTTTTTTCTTCCATTGCCTTCGCAACATATGTATGCAGTAAAACACCCGGGTGACTTTAGGACCCTGTGAGAGACACAGGAGGCGTGGCAATATTTTTAATCTGACCACAGAACCTTAGCTTCCTCTTGGTTTCTGTAAGACAGTTCACATGTTCTCTTACAACAGTTCCTTGATGTGAGAGCTACAATACAGAAGTGCTCTGTAGCAGAGCAGCGGAACTGCCTCAGTCCTGTCCCAAGCTTAGCAACCCTACTTACTCCATGACCTGTGGAGAGGGACCTTTGTGTCATGACATGCCTGTGAAAACTATTCCAGGTAGTGTACAGCCAGCGATGGAGCAGCAGGCCTGGATTCTGAGGAGCTTCCTGGCTGACCTGCAGAGACAGGAGACTGTGGCTGAGGAGGCACCAAACGGCATTGGTACGGAGTTTACGGTGAGTTAACTGTAATCTTCCTTTTGCTGAAGTGAAGCTAACGACTGTCAACATAGAAGGCGTACTGTCTTTCTACGCTCACACGATAAGAAAAATGTACAATTTGCTGGATTTTTATACTGACAGTAAGCACTGTGAAAGTGAAAGTTCTTAGTCCTCTCGATTTTTAGTTTTTGGTTTTCTTTTTACAAAAGACATCATACTGAGGGAAGTACCATAATGACATTGCACCAAGGCTTCAACGCCATTTTCATTCTTCCTCTTTGTATTGATGTTTGCCACTAAAGGCACAACAATGAGGAGGAAGTGCAAGCAAATGTCCTTAACAACTAATAACGACTAGCACTAAAACAACCAAATGTACGTGCGCGCACACTCACACAGACACACTAAATTGTCCCTGAGAAGTGTTAGCCTCAGGGTGACATCATCTGTGGGCTGGTGCCATGGTGATGAGTGACATGGCGGTGCCTGAAGACAGCACTGTGCGCTTCACATGCTGCCCCTCTCTCTCTGTCATACTGCTGCCACCCCACCACTCCAGAGGAAAGAGTCCATTGCATCACTTCCTCTGAGGACAAAAAACACTCTGTAGTGTTAGAGAAGTGCAGATGGTTTGCAAGTCCTTCAGCAGACTCTTTTTGGAACTGCCAGAACTGGCCTCTGAACAAAAAGGCCAGTGTCTCACCAAATCCTGTGAGCGCAAACGTGAGTTTAGCTTGAGGGTCTGAGCTTCCGCTTAGTCAGTTTAGAATGGAGGTCCTCTCAGTTTCTCAGCCATTTTTTCCAGTTTCAAGTAAAATGAGTCACTGATTCTTCATTCGGGGCTGAATCACGTAAAAACTGACCACATGTGACAATGTGCAGTTGGTCACATGTGATTTGCATGCTGTTTGCCCCATCTTTTTACTGACTCTCCTGTATCAGTTGCGTATGACCTTATTTGCAATATAGAAAAAGCTTTTCTAGTAACACTGCATAAAAACACTACCATGAAACCCTATTATTGAAACTATGTTGCCCTACTGCTGCTGTCAGTGATTCTGAATTAAAAATAGTTAATTACATGGAATTTACTTTTATCTGTATCTCAAAATAAGCTCAGGGGATGTTTCAATATGACACAACGCTATAATTTTAGGCGATCTAATACATCATTGTTTCTTAATAGGAAGTCAAGCTGCATATTGAGATCAAGCATAACCCAACTGATCCTATCTCAGCAAAACAGAGTTGGCTTGAAAAACATTGTGACAAAAAAGTTCTCTGGCATTTACGTCACTTTAAGGAACTGTGATGAAAATCCTTTATGCGTGCAGTGCGTTTACATTTCTGTTGTTCTTTTTCAGAGGTTGAAAAGTCAGTCAACAAAGTACCGCACCGACAAGACCTACCCTTCCAAAACAGCAGAAAAGCAGGAGAACATCAAGAAGAACCGATACAAAGACATTCTGCCATGTAAGGTTTGCTAAATATAAATGGTAGCGTGACCGAGACTTCTGCGTTAGATAAAGAAAATCATTTCTGAGTCTACATTAAGGCAGCTTAGACGGTCAGACACTAAACATGTATGAGTTATTGAGTTCAAAAACTAAACGCTGAAAATAAACAAAAATGGATCAAAATATCACAGTTTTACAGTTTACTGCAGTAACATTGTGAAGTTAATACTTATATATAAGTAATAATTGTATTATAATGACCCAAAAATGGCACAAACATTATATAATGCTCCATTTACTTAATATTGTGAATTAGGTGACTAATTATCTTGACAGTGCCTATTTATTTTATCTGATTAATTTGATCAACATGTCTATTTTTAGTATAAGACTAAAAATATTTATTTCAATTAGACAAGGTGGAATAGATCCATGTGATACAGTAAAGAGAGAAACTAACACATTTTATGATATTTCATCTATATTCTGTTCTAATTCTGCCCATTCGTTTTTTTGCCACAAGGCTGTGAAAGCTTAAAGCACGCTCAACAATTCAGGCTATAACTAGATATTCTTCTTCTTGTAGTTGACCACAGCAGAGTAAAGCTTACTCTTGTCACATCTAAAAATGACACAGACTACATCAACGCCAGTTTCCTCAAGGTAAACAAAAAGTGCCCTTTTAGCTCATAACAGCTGATGGCTCAGCTGATATCCTTCTACAAATCCAATCGACAAACCGCATATTTGCACTGTTTGAGTTGCTTTAGCCTGGCCACGGTGGAAGGAAATCTGCAAGCCACTTTGCATCCCACCTCTACCCCAGCTTCTCTTTTTTATGCTGTTGCTGTTGCTAACCGAATCACTGTCATCTGTGGTTGCAATGATTCCCGCTATGTTCTGCTGCTCTCTCTGCCTTATGCATTTAACATCTGTGAGTGAAAAGTTAGGGAGGCCAGTGCTGCCAAATATGAGTTACTGCAGATAGAAATAATTTCCCTTTGGCCACAGGGGTCCTGGCTGAAACACGGTCTATGTAAATGTAACTAACATCTACTGACTCTATAAGCTGCATTTTTGTGTGCAGGGAGTGTCAGACTCCAGGGCCTACATTGCTACTCAGGGTCCTCTGCCTCACACAGTAGTGGACTTCTTGAGGATGCTTTGGGAATACAAGACAGAGGTAAGGCCCACGTGTTATCTGCGAATGCCACAAGGTGTGGTTAACACAGTCATGTTGTTCTCAGCACAACTTGCCTCTTTGCTTCAGTGGAAAATAATTATTAAAAAGTTTCGATTTTGGCCACATGAAGTGACGTGTTGATCTCCATCCCCGTTTACACGTCTTCACATGAAACTCTTATTAATTCTAGGTCGTAGTCATGGCCTGTCGAGAGTTTGAGATGGGAAAGGTAAACTGCTCTCTGCTTTCTTAATCTAGACAGTTGTTGTTTTTTCTCACCATACAGAATGTTCTTTTTTTGCATGTTTATGCACCAGCCTAGTGTCGTGTTTTAGGTTCAATGTTACGTCATTGAATGTCTTGTTTTGATTGAAAGTGCTTTTGTTACGCATGTTTGTGAAAACTGCTGTTACTTTTTTTTTTTTTTTTAGAAAAAGTGTGAGGTTTACTGGCCACAAAAACGAGAGGAGCCATTCGTTTGTGAGCCTTTTAAAGTTTACTGTGTAAGTACTTTTTTCTTGTAGTCATATAGTTTACATCCACTCATCACGGCCACGAAAGTCATGGTAATTTTGGACTTTTAATCAATTGGTTAAATGTCCCCTAGCAATTTGCACCTCGACCAGATGCGTTTGGTTGCCATCAAGAAAGTTCTGGTATAATTCTGGCTGAATATTTGACCACTTGTCTCGGCAGAATTGGGAGAGTTCATTTAAGTTGGTTTGGTGGCACCAAGCCAGCTTTTAAGCATAGTCCACAAGGCGGAGGCTTTGGGAAGGCCATTCCAGAAGCTTAATCCATTCCAAAAAACAGCTTTGATGTGTGTTTGTTTTTTCTGTTGGAACAACCAATATTTTTTTTAAAGTTTTACCTGTCTAGCTGTTGATTTTGAAGGTAGTTCTCCTTCTTCATCATTCTATCCACTTTGTGTAATGTACCAGTACCAAAGATGTCAACTTTGGAGCAGGAGCCTCTTTCTTGGTTAGTCGATGGCGATGTAAAACTTGCTTCACTGTGGACACTGACGCTGGTGTTCCAGCAGTTTCCAGTTCATGGCAGGCTTGAGCTTTGGTGGTCCTGGCTTGTTCCTGAACATCCTGACCAGTTTCCTTTATATGAGGGTGACAGTTTGCTAAGGTCTGGTAGAAGACCCAAAGTGGTGACATATCTGAATAACTTACGTATAATTGTTTGAAATGATGATGTTGCTTAGAAATGGCTCCAAAAAAACCCCCCTCCCCATTTTGTGAAAATCTACAGTTCTCCTGAGTGATGAGAAATGTGATGTTTCACTGAGTTCCCTGGAGTTCCCCATTGTTCTGTTAGTCAGTCTTTTTTGTTCTGTTGGTCAGTCCAATGAGTAATGTCAAACAAATCCTTTTTATGCTGGCAAGGAGAACCTGCCAATCGTAATCAATCATGTTCACTAATGAGAATTTAATAAGCCTTGGCCTTATCAGATTAAAAGACATTGTAGAACCTTCAGCACCGCTTATTAAAAGCTTTAAGTGGGTGTATGTATATGTTTGAGCCTGTATGTATACTTTTGACCCTGTGTGGACTAGAGAAAATGTAACATCCTATTTTTTGTTATGTGTTGTTATTTTTTGTTTCTGTTTTTAAAGATGTATGCTGTACAATGATTCCATCCTGGAAATAGAACAGTTCAAAGAAATCATTAAAAGCCCAAAATTACCATGAGATTCATGGCCATGATAAGTGTATTACTGTATGTCATACACATACACAACAGCTAATTCTACTATTATTAAGACAATATAAATTACATTAACATTACTTATTTCACTGTCTTTATGTAGGCAGCATGAATAATTATCTAGTTTAAAGATAAACTGTTTGCTTTTTTTACAGGACTCTGAAGAAAGTAAAGGAGACTATCTGACAAGGATGTTAAGGCTGACTTATCACAATGTAAGCAGTGTTTACTGATTCTCGGCATCTCTCTGTATCAGTGTAGGGTTTTTACCTTACAATATAAAGCACCTGGAGGTGATCTGGCGCTATATAAATAAAATTGAATTGAATTGAATTGTTTATAGCCTGACTCGTGTTGTTAGGCAGACTATATAAAATATGTGATAATTTTATTGGTCTTAACCTGAAAATATAACCTTGATATTTAATTTGCTGTAAGAAGAAGCTTGCATTTAAAAGGCGTACCATTCTTTCAATTTTTTTCAGAGCTCCCGAAGTTTGAAACAGCTGCACTATATCAACTGGCCAGATCATGGAGTACCGGACTCCATACCTCCGATTCTGGACATGTTGGATGAGATGCGCTCTTATCAAGCCCATGATGACATCCCTATTTGCATCCACTGCAGGTCAGGCATCGGAATAGAATTTCAAAGTACTGTGTGGCTCGAGTTGTGTTATTTGAAGCATATTTATTCTGTCATCAAGACCAGATTTTTCCTAATATAATGCAAATTATAGTATTTTCAAGTATTTTCATTTAAAGCACAAACTCCACCATAGAAATCCATTTTATTGTCACTCTTATTACTTTAATTACTCAGAATAGGGCGCGCTTAGTTACCTTATCGGCACATGTAGAAACTACAACATTGTATGAAATGCACTACTCTGTTGTGGTCTAAAAAGCATGCATTAAAAACAGACCAAAGAATTGCAATTGAGTTTGTACTGGTGCTAAATGTGCATGTGTACATGTCCCCTGCATAACAGCTTAGAGGTTAGACACCATTCTTTTAAACAGGAAACGTGTGGGCGGTTGGCCAAAAACCTGCTAGGTTTTAAAGTTTATATGGTGGCATTTCCCCTGCAGTTTTCCAGCACTTACGCTATGGCTGATTTTAAAACCGTCATTTACCAGCTTACACTTAGTTAAACACAAGAGTTTGGACTCCAGATAGACAACTGGAAAAACCGTGCTATTAAATCGTGTTTGAGTGTGCGTAATTTAGGCATATAAAGGGAGTATGTGGGATGGGACCTGTGTGAAATTTGCTGGAGTGCCATCTCAGTTGTGTAGAAAATATGTTTAATTTTATTTGCTGTTCTACATCATAGTTTCCCTACCACAAAACTGAAACAAGTATACATAATCTAAAGACTTAGCTCTTAAAATAAGAAACATTTTACTCTGTCAAATACTTATTTTTTCATATAAATATATTTTATGTTTTTTTATATTTTAAGACATTTTCTTCAACTATAAGAAAATGTATTAAACTGTATGTCTTAACTAAACTGTACGGCCGAAATGCCAAACACGACGGTCCTCGCGATGAGTCAGAAGTGATTATTGCGTTAACATACTTAACGAGTACAGCATAGTTGAAGAAGCATGCAGGTAATTATGCTAAAATGTCCTTACTGAAGATGAGCTGAGTGGTGAGAAATGTGACGTGCTGCTGCTGTGTTTGCAGTGCTGGCTGCGGCAGAACGGGAGCCCTGTGTGTCATTGATTATACTTGGAACCTTCTAAAGAAGCAGGTAAGAGATTCTGCTCTACCACCCTGATCGTTGTATATGACAGATGCATTCAACTGTTAAATTGCCAACCTTTCCGCTGCTTTTGTGTGCTTGCTTATAGATGATCACTTCAGATTTCAGTATCTACGATTTAGTGCAAAGCATGAGAACCCAGAGGCCATCTATAGTTCAAACCAAGGTACCTGCTGTTTTATTTTTTTTTAGTACAAAGCATCACATCTAATAAGTCTTCCAAACAACATGAGCAATTCTTATGTCAGTTAATATTTTTCTTGTGTCAAAGATCTTCTGATGGGTTTTGTTTTGTGCATAATTTTTTTTATTGTTTAACCTCAGGAACAATATGAACTTGTCTACAGAACCATCAAGTTACTATTTCAGAGATATTTGCAGTCTGTAGATGAGCAGACCTGCCGAAATGAGGTGAGTAGCCAGGAATACACCGTTGCCGATGAGGTTAGATACAGATTAGATGGAGACACTGTGTATGTGCTCCATCAACAGCAACTGAAAAGCACACAGCCATCTGTATCTGTAAAACAGAAACAGTAGATGTGGCAGGCTTTCTTGTGGTTTCAGCAGCGTTAAAATAGAATGCAGTCACATGATCAAAATGGAAAATCTTCGAACTGACTAAGAAATTGACTGAGAAGGCTGCCAGCAACACCTCAGCTTTGGTTGACTTTAATGCCACACGGTACTCCACTTATCTACTGCTAAACAAAATATTACGCAGAGCAGAGAAAATCAGTGTTTTACAAGCATAATGAATTTACATGCAAATTAGATTCACCAATCCATTCCTGTTTCATCTCATTCTCCTCTTCAAGGTGACGACAGTGCAGTCGGCGATCTCTGAAAATGAGCTTTTTGTCCCAACTGAGGATTTGTTGCCACAATTTCAGTATCTGTTTGATGAGGAGAGGGCTTTTCTACCACAGTATAACAGTCCATTGGCTTCTTCAGAAAACCTCCTGTCCTTGAACACCAAGGACGTGCAGACAGACAGGCAACAATGGCGTCTGTATCAGACGCCCCCTGAACCTCTGGCAATCACCCAGGACCAGAATGTAGGACCCTGGATGGCACCTAAACCGGGGCATACAAATCAGAGAGTTCCCGCAGTAGAAGAATTGACAGGGCAGAGTGATGGTGTACTGTCACTGAACCGTCAACCTTCACCAGACATCACAGCAGCCATTTGTTCAATGGTGGAGGACCCCTACTTTGACACTGCTTTGAGTTCCCCATCATCAGACGGAGCACCCACGGGTGCTACTGAAGAGACCGGAGAATGGACAACGAGCCCTCTCTTCAGCACACCCTCATTTCTTTTGAATGACCACACTTTGGAGCCCACGTCACCTGCCTCAGGTTAATGCTAATGCTTGTGCATGTGCTAGTCTCAAGATTAGCAACACTGATAATAACAGCTGATTTTTCTGTGTTTTTGCAGATTCTGGTGAAGTCCATACTTCCGGGGAAGAGCCTCCTCCGCTACCCGAACGAACCCCCGAATCCTACATACTGGCTGTGGATACAGGTTAGTGCCCTCAGTGAGCATAAGCCTATGACATTTTATCATACATCAAAAAAAAAAGAAAAAAAAAAGCACACATCATTCTAAATATATGTTCCAGGTGATCTTGATATAATATGTGCTTAAGCTTACACGATACGTGATTTTGTCTTTCAGAGGTTTCAGATCCTTTTGAAAGGTTATCAGTAATTGCACACAATGCTGCAGCTGATGCAGGCACGGAGCTGAGCGGTAAGAAAACCTAACTGAAAAATATAATGTGAAACTATTAAATGTGCAGATGCCTGTAACATGACTAATACGAATAGTTTCCAGTGCGCTAAATGTCTGACCCCTTGCAATAGGGTCGTTTTGATCCAAATCCTTCATGTTATTCATCAAGTGTAATATTATTAATAGACTATGACACTTAATTCCATATTTCCAGGCAGTCCCCCCTCACCTGTCCCCCCACTGCCAGAAAGAACCCCAGAATCTTATGAGATGGCCGTTGATCAAGGTAACTTCATAATTTCATGAATCTGAATGATTAAACAGTAAATTTAAAAAAAAAAAAAAGAATAAAATATTCCAAAAAAGAAAATATTTATTTAAGTATTCATTAACAAAATTGATTATTTTGGGTTTTTAGCTCCTGTTGAGCTGAGGTCAAAGGTCACACCGGCAGCGAACCTCCACGTAATAGGAATGTCGTCAGAATGGTTCGGCAGCTCAAATCTGGGAGCCGCAGTGTTTCAGAATGAGAGCAAACCCTTTGAGAGGAGTAAGGTAAGAATGAATTGTCTTCACTGGATTCCTGCAAGTTGGTGCCATATTTCAGTTATAAATAAATGTATTTACATGATTTGTTCACGTATGGGCCTGTATTTATGAAACATCTGAAAATGACTGCAAAAAATGACGCAGACATTTCCAATAAGACGTAAATAAAAACAGAATGCAGTGACTTGCAAATGCTAAAAATGCATATTTTATTCATAATAGAACATATAAAATCAAACGTTTCAAGTGAGAAATGTATCATTTTAAGAAAAATGTGAGCTCATTTTGAATTTGATGGCAGCACCACATCCCAAAAAAGTTGGGACGGGGCCACGTTTACCGCTTTTCTCTTAACGACACTCCGTAAACATCCAGGAAGTGAGGACAGCAGCTGCTGGACCTTTGGGAGACGAATGTTGTCCCATTCTTGTCTGATATAGGATTGCAGCTGCTCAACAGTCCTGGGTCTTCTTTATTGTATTTTTTTGTTTTGTGGTGTAGCACCCGGACTCTTCTGCTATGAAGCCATGCTGTGGTAATAGATGCAGTATGCTGTTTAGCATTGTCTTGCTGAAATATGCGAGGACTTTCCTGAAAAAGATGCTGTCGGCATGGGCACATACTGTATGTTGCTCTGAAACCTGTACATACGTTCCAGCATTGATGGTGCCTGTCCAGATGTGCAAAGCTGCCAGTTCCAGAGGCACTATTTGAAGTGAACGCTGATAACAAGCCAGATGGTCGCTCTCCTCTTTAGTCTGAAGGACACTTTTGCACTTTTGTTTTGCACTTTGCTCCAGTGCATTTTAAATGAGCTTTGGCCCGGAGAGGACTGCGATGTTTCCTGATCACGTTCACACGTGGCTTCTTCTTTGCACGATAGCGCTCTAACCTGCATTTGCGGCTGGCATGGTGAACAGACCGTGATTTCTGGAAGTGTTCCTGAGCCCATGCAATCATTTCCATGACAGGAAGATCACAGGCATGCAGTGCTGATTTTCAGCCTCATCCCTTGCACACTGTAGATGAAGAAATATTCACAGTCTTTGCAATTTTATGTTGAGGAACATCCACAGTTGTTTTTTGTAGATCTGTGAACCTCGGCCCGTCCTTACGTCTGCCTCACTATGATTGTTGTTTCATACTCAGTTCTGTTACCGACCTGTTGCCATTGTTCCTCCAGCTTTTTCTTTTTAGTACCACTTACTTTTCCAGCCTTTTGTTGCCCCAGTTGCCATCAAATTCAAAATTAAAATAATAATAAAAAATAATATTGTTCTTAACATGGTGCATTTTCTCAGTGCAAACATTTTATATGCTGTCTATGTTCTACGGTGAATAACATATGGTTTTATGACCCTTGCAAATTGAATTTTATTTTTATTTATATTTTCCACAGCATCACAACATTTTTTGGGGGGGAATTGGGTTTGGAGGTGTTATTGATTTGCTCATTCGCAGCTTCAGTAGTTTGTGGGTCCCAGAACATGTGAGGTCACACCCATTAATGTCCTAACTGTCAAAATGATGCAAGTCAAGATTTCTGATAAGTCACATTGTTGATTCACACCGTTTTTAATTGTTTAGATGTAGAATAAATGTATTGCTGAGTGTTAGCCCTGCTCTAATGTCCGTAGTGTATAGTTTTGTGAACTCCTTACTGCGGGACGCTTCACTGACCAAACTGGTCTGTTTGGGTCTTAATGTGAGGGAGTACAATCTTTTTTTTTTTTTTGCCAGAAGGAGTAAAAAAAATGTTTAAAAACATATTATACTGTTTCTGAAGTATTGTTGCCATTACATAACTGCAGAGTACTTTTCTTTCTTGTAGAGTCTGAAAGTAAAAATGCACACCTTCACTGGTAAGATTTTTATTAATAACTATGCCATATGCCACAATGATGAACTCTCAGTTAATGATATTTCCATGTGTGCGATGATGTTTATAGCACTGTGGGGGTTTTTTTTGTCATGTACTTTAGCACCAAATAATCCCGACTGTTCTTCAAGCACGACTTCAAACTGTGCTTTCTCTCTGCCTGTGGCCCCGCCCCCTCCCCCACAACTTCCTAATGGTACGATCGAACTTTGATATGTGCCTTGAGGTCTTCTTTCAAAACAATGCGTAAAAACATGTACACAAAGCGATGCATGAAGTAACAGTTCCCTAATGAGAAATTTAAATCTGCTGTTGATTGTGTTTGATTGTGCAGCTGAGCGCAGTCTGACACCCCCCCTTCCAGAGAGAACGCGACAATCCTTCATCCTCGCCACGGAAGAAAGTGAGTATACATCACCTCCTTACAAGAGAGATGAGCACAACGCTGTATCTTGTACAGCAGCACTTGATGTCTAAGTGGAATGCCTTTTTGTTTAAGTTTGCTCTCTCTTTTTTTTTTTCTAGTTGATGAGCCAGCCGCCATTTGCCCACAACCCTTAGAAATAGCTCAACCCTCAACAAGGGTGGGCATATCATCTGAGTGGGATGGCACTGCTCAGCCGAAGAACTTCTGCGATGCTGTCATGAGCAGGAGCAAGGTAGTGGCAGTAAATGTGCTCCTGAGCCACTGATGACACTTCCATCAGTGACTAACGTGATAAATCCAAAGTTTATTTCTCAGAACATTTTAACATTTTTCTATTTAAACGCTTCCCCACAGAGTGTTCGACCTAAAAGTTCAAGACAAGGTAGGCTGTTCAGTTTCCTGAATGATGAATAAATTACAATATTCGATCATAATCCAGTGAGCAGTTAAGGCCAGTGATTGGGGGGGGGGGGGGGTAAATGGTTGCTTGGTACTGCAAAAATGTTGGAGTACTTCTTTTCACCACAGAGAGGCGTCATTTGTTAAAGCAACCGATGAAAGCTTGACTTTTAAATTGCTAGTTTGTTCATGATTGATCTGCATGCTTTTGCCTGTGCTGGGGGGTAGTTTATAATTGTGTTTCCACCACAGAGCCCCTGACTGCAGTTCAGCAGATTGCTCCACCTACCGCGTTTGTAGCTGAAGGAGGAAGTGGTGAGTTGGTTCAGACATTAAACAAACAGCACAGTAGCCTCTCACATGCTCTTATTAGAAGATGTGTTTATACGTCTTGTACAAAAACTGTTCAGACAAATGCGTTGCACTTAGATTACATAATATAGGTAATTGTTCTTGATGTGAAAAGCACTTCGCGTTAGACAGAGGAGCCAAATTGCAAACATATATTCTTCTTGTTTCTGTTAATCAGCTCAAGCGGAACATTGTGATCTGAACCGCAGAGCCTCGCTGAACAGCGAGAAATCGGAAAACAAATCAGACAAAACCAGCGAGAAGGGCATGAGTAGAACAAAGGTGAAAGCATAAGATATACAAATATATAGATGAGTTATGGGAATATTTGAAAGCATATCTGTTCTCATTTTTTTGTTTCCTTTGTCTAGAGTCTAAAGTTTTTCAAACACAAGCAAAGACGTAAGTATGCTCAGTTAAAACTCTGACATGGTTCTGATATTAGGAAAGCTAAAACTAATGTCTGTAAACTATATTCTCAGCAAAAACTGCCCCTCCACCACCTCCCGCTCAACCTGGATCACCATCTCAACCATGTAGCGTCTTTTCGGTGTTCAAATTTGGTAAATCTACATATTAATTATGACAATCGGATATATTTTGTTACACACAACACCATTAACACCATTTTCGCTGTCTGCAGGATTTGGGAATCGTTTTGGAAAGCCAAAAGGCCCCAGGAAATATCCCGAGACTTGGGTTTGAGGGACTGACTTCTCTGTAAACGTAAAAACTAGAGCTGTTTTTCTTTTATGATGGTCACAGTGGCACATTGCATTGCTAGAAGATTTGCCTTTTTTTTGTCTCAAGACTAATGGATGATCAAACAGCATCAGCACAATAGCACCCCCAACAGAGAAGCCTTGTTACCTGCGCTGAATGTTTTATGTACAATTTGTGAACAAAAATGGATTTTAATAATTGAATAGTAGCTTTTTTTTTTTTTTTTCACGAGCAGTGAGAAATTTAACCCCTCTTGGATTAAAGCGCAGATCAACGCTGTCACGTAAATCTGGTTATTCACTGATCATTTTGTCAAGTTTATTTGCCATATTCGACGTGTCCGCCTTCAGTTTTTAAATGTTTTAGAACTGCTAACGCCACCCTGAAAGAGATGTCCGGTTGATGGAGTGCACGTGTGTATGTATATGATGCAACTGTAAAGCTAAAGTGTATTACATACACCAGTTACACACAAATTATTTATTAAAAAATATTGAGTCTATGCATTCTAATTCCGTTTCCCCCCCCCCCCCCCTCTTGTTTAACAAGACTAGATCACATTACAAACAACAGAAATTCATGTTTCTGGAACACGGAGCATTGCAACAGAAAATGACAGAAGCCCGATATGACAGTGCTGTTACTGTTTTCTTTCTACATCGATTTATTAAGTTAAGACCACGTGAAAGCCACACCTGACCAAAAAAAAAAAAAAAGCCATTCTCCTTTCTGTTTTGGATCGTAAAAGGCCTCATCTTCTATAAAACTATGATGCTATTATTATTTGCTTTGGGGTGTCATGCAAATGTAGAAATCAAAAAGCATCATGTGAGCAACATTTTTCTTTTTTAAATAACAAAAAAAAAAACATGGCTGTTTGGCCCGTCCCCATTTTACCATCCTACTCAACAAATAAACCTTGCAGGTTTAAATGAGGCTAACTAGACACATTACAAGGCACTAAGATGTAGTCAGTGGTATAGCGAAGGCAGCAAAACATCATCACTCCTTCATAGAGGAACTACATTTAGAAGACAACAGAACAAAGGTCTCCCAGACTCGGTTGGACTCTAAAATTCAGTCAAAACTGCGACCCTCCTTCGATTTGAACGTACACACGATCAGCCGCAACATTAACGGGAGAAGGAAAGAACGCCGGTCACGTTACATTGCGCTTCCAGGAAACCGTGGATCCTGGCGTTCATGTGGCGGCTGGTTCTGCAGGTACCACCCTGCTCCTGCTCCTGCCACACCACAAAAATTGCTCAGGAAAGGCTTGAGGAACACGCCAAGAAGCCCAAAGCACTGACCAGGCCTCACAACTGCACATTCGTGAGATGCAGATTTGTGTCACCGGTAGTTACAGAAAATGAGGCAAGTAAATTTTAATGTTGCGGCTGATTTTGTGTGGGGCATTACGCTATACACTATTTAGACCTACACGCTCTGATGCCACATAATTGCAACCACATTAAACTCACTACAAAAAGTGCCTTCTTCAGCATAGCGACGTTATCGGCTAAACACCAAGAGCGTGAACGGAATTTCAACCGAACGGAGAATGAAAGACGGCATTAACATATCCTCAGCAATAACATAATATTTACAAACCAAATTCTGAATACAAACTCCACACGTGAAGAAAAGATTCAGACCGTTATTGTTAAGTGCAATAGATGTGATTCCTTCGACATTTAGAGGTGCTTTTGCAGTTAGATCATAATCTTAAATATTCATCACTGGTTATAAACCCGTGTTCATATGTTAAGCTCAATCTTAAGAAAATAAATAAATATCAAAAACTGTATCAACAGTAAGAAAAAGGCCCTGTATAAAAATGGTAATTAAATAAGGAACGGTCCAAACTTCAACTTATGAAGCAGACAAATTAAGTGCTTGTAATATAATCAGGTAATACGCTTCGTTTAAAGGAAATTAAAGTGTTCCAAACTAATAAGCTAATTGTTTCGATAGGCATGACGAATGCAAGAAATCCAATTGTTTCCAGGCGTTTGATTCAAATAGGAAAGGCCAAGTCTATCAAAGAGAATCCACAGTATTCTCAAGGTAACATTAGTTCGCTCTGCATCAGTCACTGAAACTAATAATAAAGTATATCAGTATCATGCTTCTAGACTAACAGTTTTTTTAAGTATCTAAAGATCGATCCACAAGCATATGCAACTTCAGTTCTTCCACGTTATGGAAGCTAAACCAGCTAAACATTCAACATATACTCAAACGTGTGCATGTGGCAAATTATGTCGGTCTAAAAAATAATCGCCTTTTTTTTTTACACATCATACACAGCTTCTGAATAAAACAGTGGAGAGTTACAGCTTATGTGGGAGCAATATAAAATAAGAAATTGTATTATACAATCCCATTAAACTATATAATTGGGCTGGGAGGAAAATAAGAGTACATCATAAACGACATTTGAAGATTAAAAAAAGGGTGAACAATAATTTAAGTCAAAAAATCTTCCTGATTGACACAGATGTCAGTACAAGTCCAAAATTCCTGTACAAGGGAAAGATAGGTTGGGGGGGGGGGGGGGGTAAGGTCATTCTGGGAAGTCTGCAGTTTGGCCG
>JAVDPK010001033.1:492921-516558 GCA_034780415.1 Cichlasoma orientale | reverse complement strand
CCCCCCCGAAGCCCAGACTGGGAAGTCTGCAGTGTGGCCGTGAGCTTTGGGCAGGCTGGGCTCTTTTGAAGGTGTACATCCAGAGTGGATTGGTGCTAAGAAATGGTGGGCATCCTTGTATGTTGTTGGGAGGTGAGCAGATTTAGCAGGCTGTGGAGGGGCTGGCTGTGTTTCCTGGGATGGTGTTGCTGGCCTCTGGAACTCAGGTTCCTCAGTTTTAGCCACCCCACCTTGGATGTTGTCTCCCTGTGGTCTCGCGCAGGGGGTTACGGTGGAATCGGGCCTGGCGGGGGAGGAAAAAGACACTCGGCCTGAGGTGGGGCTGAGATCGTTGGGTTGCTGCTCCTCCTTTGTGGCCATGTCATCGGAATGGTACTCTTTGAGGCGGATGTGCCAGGCGAGGCTGCAGACTGCAGAGACGGTCTTGAATTGGTGGATGACATTCCTCGGGATAAAGTAAATGTCGTCGTCGCACAGCTGGGCACGGATATAGCGAATGCCTTCCCTCCTTAGCTGGTTGAGCTTCGCATCATCTATCCACTGAACACACTGCACAGAGACACAGTGGTGTTATTTAAAAACAAACTATAATACATATAAAAAATTTAAAAGCCACACTTTATAAAGCCACACTTCTCACCTGAGACACTGGAGGTTCATACAGATCCAGCTGCAGCCTCTGGACAACTTCACTGAAGTCCCCAGCATCAAAGCACACTACATCTTTGGTTACACGTGGTCGGTTATTCCTGTAGGAGATTTAATTTAAAAAAAAAAAAAAAGTGTAAAGCATGTAGAAAAGTTACTTTCCCATTTCACATACTGCGATGCATGAGATGCTGCCATTATATCATCTTTATTTAAACGATATTCACCCTTCTCCAAAATGCACTGCTTTCAGTACACCCACAGCAGCAGTGCTCTGCCAGTCAAAACTCTGGCCGATATGATCAGCATGGGCCTTAGTTCGGTCTTCAAAGAGAACTTCTCTGGGTTCGCTGGTCCTCGGCAAGTAGTGCAGATTTTTGATCTCATTCATGGACCTGGAGAAACATACAAGGAAGGAGCCATAAAACAAAGAGGCTGCATCATCAATTCTTTATATTATACACGTATGTGCATCTTCTTTATCCGTGTTTAGATACGAATCTGTTTTTAATCGAGAAGAACTCGTACCTGCGCCGTTTGAAAGGAGACTTGGGCATGTCAGCAGTGGGTACCATCTGTTCTCCTGGTCGCACCCACATGATAGGCCCATCATCGCTCTGAGAGCGACAGTCCAGTTTTAGACTAGAGAGGGTTCCCCATGGCAGGGTCATCTATGGTGATAAGCACAGACAGAGACATTAAGAAACAGAGCTGTGAGTTTGTTGCAGAAAACTTATAAAAACAAGTGCAAAAAGGCATCAAGTTTAACCTGATATATATCATTTTGTTACAGTCCATCAAGCATGACACACACACACACACACACACACACACACACACACAGTGCTGCAGCTATAATATATTTGGATATTCTTGTCCCACATTTGCAAAAAAGGAAAAAAAAACAAAAAGATGCAGCCAAGTTTGGATTTCAGCCGACAACCAGCCAAAACTCTGCCTCATGTCATTTCATTGCCAGAATGCTTTATCCTGGACTGCAGGCATGCTTTCAATTCTTCAGCATATTGTTCCTGCTGTGGCTGTCATGCTACACAAAACTGACTACAAGCTTAAAGTTACAAAACTTCAGCACCGTGTGAGCTACGCAGGTAGATTGCAGACTTCCCCCTATTCATACCAACATTGATCAGTTTATAAAGTAATTTCCTCTGACCTTGAGAAATGGTGACTCTTCCAGCATGTCCAGGAAATCTGGGAAGTAGTCTCCAACTTCCTCGTCGACGGCTCCGACCAAGCTGATCTGCCTCATGGGTCCAGCTCGGTAAGTTCCTGAACAGTAAGTCCGATTCACCTAGGAGAGCAGAAACTTTAAATGTAATTCAGTGTGTATGCTAAACTCTAACTCACTGTCTTAGTATATTACATTTGCAGCTAATGAATATTAAAAAAATAAGTATCGTGAGGGATGGTTTTTGTGCATGCTGAATGCTTTAAGCCGGCTTTTGTGAGTATCCCAGTGTGACTGTATTCAATATTAACAAGGACACGACTGTAATCATTTGTTTAGCTGTAGTGCACGATTATTAATGCTATAATAAAAATGTCCCCACCTCGTTGAGTGCTACTGTCACCACACTGCTCTCCTGTCTTGAGCAAGACACACAATTTTACTTTTGTCTTGCAAAATCCTTTAAGTTAGAAGAAGAATGTGCACTCTCATGCCATAGGTTAATGATTGCAACGACGCTTCTTTATGCATAACAGATTCGATTTCCTCAGTCACACATCACCTGGTAGCAAACATATTCAAAGTATGGGAAAATCCATACACAAGTCACTAATAGATTTCTGGCCCATGTGTGTCTAGCTGAGGCGCTACAGACCCTGAGTCATTCCTTTAGTTGTAGGTTTGTTTATTGCATTCACAGCTACCAAAAGTACACAGGAATGCACTGAAAATAGATTGTAGGAAAGGATCAAAGACATCATAAATCTGCACACTATTAGTCTTGGATGTGAACACTGCCTGACTACAATGTTTTCTATCCAAAGCAGTGTTCATGTAAACACTGCTGTTTTATAATCCAAAGATGTCTTATGTAGTTTTATGTAATGACCTAGTAAAATGCAGTAGATACAAAAAAAAAAAAAAGAAGATAATTTCAGTGCAATAAATACAGGTCATTTAGCCTGTGGTGAAATGATTAAACTCCCTGCATAAAGACAAACCGCTGAGCTCTGTGTGTCCTCTGCAGATTTAAACGTCACACACATACAGATGCACTGACAGTTTTTGTCTGCAGTCTTTCCAAACTGGCCAGTTTGCAGTGTCCCAGAACAGAAGTGGCTGTGTAAGATCCCTCTGAGAACAAAGACACCATGCCACCAGCGCAGTTTTTCAGCTGAATTAAGATATACATTAAACACAGACAGCTAAATAATTTATCATATGTCATTTAAGACCGTGGCTTTCCCTGACTAGCTCACTAGAAAAAGTATCTGTACCGATGTATAAAGATCGGCGGTATCGGGGAACTCAGTGGAGTCGGGTCCAATTCCACTGCTACAACTTAAAACACTCGTCAATCTGATATTTCTGTTTATGATCTCAGCGATAATCTAATTTACTCAGTTTACATCAAGTTTCTTCATTGAACCAATTATGTTTTGCATCTCTAACACGAACATGCTCCCCAAAATCCATATTCCTTAAGTTTAGATCTGCTCTTCTAAAAAACTATCTCCACTATAAATCCACATTATAGAACATGGATTTCTTGGACTTCTCTTTGGCTTTTGTACTGTTCAATTTCAAGACTAAAACATCTACTAAAAGGGATAGATACTTCATATACTTGACCAATTAATCTGTAGTGGATGTAATGCTTAGCTGCAGCCCTCTTTCATTCATGCTCTGCTCACCCAAAGGTGTGTCCCATACATTTGCTTATGAAATTCCTGAGGAATTGTGTTTACTTTTGTGTGCTAAAGGTGAGGTGGAGTCTTTGCTTTTTCACATACCTGAGAGTGAAAGTTGGCAATAGTGGTAGTCTCAATGTCTTTCTTGCCCATTATCTCCATTTTGACCGGTGTGTTGGGGAAGTTGAAGGCAAAGTAGTCCAAGAAGTCAGGTAGGTATGCAGCTGCATTGTGCACTACTGACAAGGCATAGGAGGCTGCACCTTTAGGCTTTTCAGCAAAGGCCAACTTCAGAAACTCCTGGGCAAAGCACTCCATCTCAGCCGGACTGAGACAGGCTAACTCATCAGCATAGGCGTGCAAGACAGCTCCCCCACCATTGGCTTGCCTTTCCTCATGTATGAAGCGTCCATACCGCGTTCCCGTCTGGATACAGGTGCTGCGGATGTAGTGGTCTTGGTGGGAAAGGAAGGGGGCGTGACCCTGTTTGAGAGCATGAAGATAGGGTGGGTAGCCGACAGGATCTCCGCCAGGATGGTGATTGCTTTCATGCTTAACGCTGCCAGACAGAGAGGGATCTGATCCAAGCCCTGAACATACAGTCTGAACCGCTTTGTTGTGCATGTGTCGAACCTTCTTGACACTGTGCTCGTCCTCATGATGCTGCTTCTTCTTCTTCTTTTTCTTCTTGAGGAGGTATTCTTCTAGTGTTAGAGACTTGCCATTCTCATTATGAGGCCTTGGCTCTATGAGAACATGAACAGCCAAAAGTTAGAAAAGCAGGATGTGCGTAGAAAATTATATTTTGCTCTGATTGTTCTGTAGTCAACCCTTAATGCAGTAAATTAGCAATGATGATTAAAGGGAGGCTCAGGGACATATTTTCACATGTTTTACGTAGTGGTTGTTATTTAGCCCCAGAATATACATTAGGCAAATTGTGTATTTACTCTATGAATGGCACTACTTAAATGCAAACATTTTAAGGGATTAAAAATCTGTTATAACCAAAAACACTCATATTACATGCTATTACTTGTCATTCAAATCCCCCATATTAATTTTTAATAGGCCAATAGTCTTTAAACGTAAATAAATAAATTAAAATAAGAAAACGCACCCTTCTTTTTCGTCAGTTCAGCGTGTTTCACGTTTGCTTCTGCATTTTCCTTCTTCAGCTTCAGTTTTAGGTCCTTCTCCCTGTGCTTCTCTTTGAATTCCTGGGGCTTGGCCTTGACCACTTTGAGAGGCGTGAAAGTGAAGAGCGCAGGTGGCTGGGAAGGCACCGTTTGCTTCTTCTGCAGCTGCTCCGGTACCTTCCGCGGAGGAGGCGGAGAAAAAATCGGTTGTAAATTCTTCTTCGTGCCATTGGTGAGACCGTGATTGTGGTGGTGGTGGTTGTGTAGGACGTGTTTACCCGCGTTGAAGTTGTGGGGTTTGGGATTTTGCTGCAGCTGATGCGGCTGATGGGTCCGGTGCTCGGCGTGTTTGTGGTTATGATGGTGGTGATGGAGCTTCACTTTCTTCGCTTCTTTCTCACACCTCTCCCGTTTGTCGGTCGACGGCGACAAGTCCCTTTTCTTCTTCTTTTTCTTCTCTTTAATGAATCTCTCAAGACTATCCCTTACCATTTTGTCTTCTACTTTGGCACGGAGCAAGTCGACTTGAGCTGCCATCTTTGCACGTACAGTAGTCAACAATTTAAAGGACTCTGGGTTCCTACTGCGCAGGTCTCCGACAATTTGTAGTCCTCTTGGCGTTCATTTGTAGTTCGCCTTACTAGTTTGAGGCCGTTGCGCATGGGTAACACGTTGATCTGTAGGTAATGTAGTTCGTAGACCGCCCGTGGCTGCATGGGAGTTGGAGTTTGGAATGTACTGAATGCGTGCGGCTTTGCACGCACTCACCTCTGCTCAGCTGACGTAATGGTTAACCCACCGTAGGCAGTGCTTTAGCGTTTACAGCGGGTAAAGAGCTATGCGAAGCAGCAATGTTAAACGCCTCAATAAAATACCACTTTAACCGATTCCGACTTGAGGTAAGATAATCTATAACTGCGGTTAAAATTATATTTAAAAAAAAACCTGTGATGATAATGCAGTGGCACACCCTAGAGGCAATAAAGAACATGGCTCTTGTAAAACAGAAAAAAAATATATATGAAAAAAATAGCATCGAAAGGATATATGCTAGCAACATAATTTATTCCCCTAAAAGTATATAAAGGGACAAAATTAACACACCAGAATCATGTTAAATCAGTAAACCTTTATTTATCAGTGCATGAACAGAATGCCATGACCAGAGTATTTCTTTTCAACCATTTTATAGCATTTCCTCTCAGTTCCCTTAAAAAAATAATGAAACGATTTACATAGGATTTTTTTTTCCTGCATGAAGGCAAATATTTATACAGGTGCTGTACAATTTATAAACATTTACAACTACCATGATGTAAAACTAAGAGTTTTTTTTTTTTTTATATATATATATATATATATATATGTTGGAGCAATACAAGGCCACAGTCTCATACATGGTAATGGCATGAACAGTAAATAATATAGTATCGCATCATATTCACAATAAAGTGGACAATAAATTAAGCAGTGGTCTTAAAGACCAGCTGATGCATGTATTACCGCTTCACATCCTTATGGGTCGGGTTCAAGGGCTCAAGCAGTGACTTGTTTGTGAACAGCAGTGAATGAACCACTAGATGTCTCTGTACTCCACAGGAGAAACATTGTAACAATGCTACATTTTCACTTTAGAGCAGGGCAACTTCTCCCAATATATATATATATTTTAATCCCTCGTTACAAAGAATTTAAATCTTCGTTTGATTAAATCTGACAAACTTAAATTGTAATTTCAAGTCAGACTCCTAAAGAAGCAGTATTGCCATTTCCATGCACGTGTTCAACCACCAAAGAGCAACATCCTTTAATCATCCCCCTGCTTGTGTTGGAAATTTGCTGAATTCTTTGGGCGTCCCACTTTGTTTGTGACACTAAAAGTGACCAGGCATAATAAAGCATAATATCCATATATCCTATACTACTTACATCATGGGGTCGTGTACTAAATAAAAACAATGATCTAAAATAGACATTTGTGTTGGAATTATCTGTTTTTGTGCCTACATTTATGATAACAAAAATATAAATATCTTTTGATGTTTTTAGTAAGTTGAAGGCAGAGTCCTCACAATCAGCCTCTGTTAATTTAATTCATTTATAGTATGTGTCATATGTGTAACCACTTTGTTAAATGATATACATTTCATTTTCAGTATAGTCGATGCTACAGCAATATCTAAAATACACAGGCCTACAAGTCAGCTTGTATACATACACGCAGGCAGAGGACCTAAAATACAGAGCTGCGAACAGTCAGCAACTTTATGGATCAGGCTTGCATGACTGTTTGCAGACCATGAAATAAGATGTACAGACTGCAGTCTTTAAATGTATTACTTTAGATGGAGATGCTTATCTACACGTTCCATTTCTCTTTTCTTAGAAAGTCCACGTGAAAAGTGAAATTATTCAGCATGGATATGTGTACTAACTGCTCTGTGTACATTTAATTTCAATAAATTACATTGTGTTTTTTTTTTTTTTATTAACACACGTGACAAACATTAACCACAAGTATCTGGTCTGCTGATTTATGCATATAAAGCTCCAGGGTAGTCTTTCCATTCTCTGATATGCTAAGGGGATTCATGTCTTCACGTGTATGAATGCAGCCACACAGACAATTCACAACTCTAGACGGGGTTCTCAAAAAAACAAACAAACAAAAAAAAAACATAACAGGACTTACGAGACAGTTTTGCTCTTAAGACAACGTTCAGAAAAACTCACAAGTCTCACTTTTTAAAACATCCACGTGTGACAGCAACAGTGAATCAGTCTCACCTGGAAGAAAAGCTGGGATTGCATGAATATGCCTTTAAACCTTCATAAGTAACACGCACACACGCGCGCGCGCGCACACACACACACACACACACCCCAAAAACAAACAAACAAAAACAAAAAAACATCTGGATCCTTCATCGAGGTGGGTAGGAGAGCAGTTTATCCAAAAACCCACAAACAGTCTCACAGTGAGTGCAATTAGGAGCAGCTTCTTTATATAACCGGAGTCTCTGATTGGCACAAAATAGACTTCATTGTTACTTTCAGATACCACACTCAGAACCCATCTGTTACACACATGCCTACACGTCATTATACAGTAAAAATACTCATGTAGGTACAAGCACACGTGTCAGATCAGACTTCAGCACCTTGATGCAAACTGATCTAGGCAAACTGGTTGGAAAAAAAACCAAACACAAATTATAAGCAATGAGAAGCTATGTTGCTGGTTGCACAGTGATCTGCTATGTCAGAAATGTCTAAAAATAAACATCCTTCAATTCTGAATCCGTGTTTGAGGCTCAGCTTTTTCTTCATCTATGCAGAGTCCTGGCAGGATTTCAGTTATCTGCATATGTGGTGTCCACTTGGGACTGGATCTTGGCAGAACTGGGAACTTTCCACGGGCCCGGCGTGATAGGAGCCTTCTTGCTGGTAGTGTTCCCATTGCAGTGGGGGTCTGGGATGCTACTGCTTGAACCTCTGGGGTCCTTTCTGTTCACTTCTTCATTTGAACCGTGGTACTTGCTCTCTCGATATTCCTTGTCCCCTTTGTCTCTTCCACTCCTCCGGCTCAGCGTGCTGCTATCAGCGTCTGACCCCACCCTCTCCCTGTACGTTTGGGAGTTGGATTTTTGCACCGATGCCTCTTGCTCAGCCCTTTTTCCCTTTCTGTAGTGATCGCTGATTCCCCAGCTTTTGTCTCCACTCTCTGTAGCTCCTCTTTCCTGCCAATAAATTGAATCCTCTTGCTTGTACCTCCAGTCCTTCTCTTCTCCAGAGGGAAAACTGGGCTTTTGGCCAGCTGGACGTCTGGGGCTGTGAGACTCCTCAAGGTTCCTCAAAGGCACAGCAGGGTCATGTTCCCTCTTGGAGCCTTTCCTTGGACTAGAGGAGCGGTGGTCTTTCTGTCCCTGGGCTTTTCTCTCCTTGCTCACATCCTCCACGGATCCGCTGTGGCCTCGCTCCGATTTTCGAGGGCTCTGGGAGCGACCTACGAGATCCTTCCGGCCTTCAGTGGCTCTTTTGGGGCTACCACTTGTACTATCGGTCTGGGTGCTGGGGCTGGTGGTGCGCTTATAGTTTGGGTGAGAGAGCTGCTGTCCACTTGATCTGTCAGCTTGCCTGCCATGCTCCTTCCCAGCACCAGGGGACCCACACACTGTACTGTCGCCCCCAGAGAAGTCATCAGGGGCAGATATTTTGGGTGAAGATGGGGAAAGTTCCGAGGTAGAGAGGGAGACAGAGGATGGAGAAGCTGGAGATGACTGCCCATCAGATACAGAGAATCTGGGAAAGCTTGAGGTTGGAATGGTTACTTTGTCCTTTGAACCTGAGAAGCAAGCAGCAGATAGTAAGAAAAAAAAAACTTCAAGCTAAGCAAAAAAAACTGCAAAAGCTAAAAAAAAAAAAAATTCTAACAAGATATTCTGCACATTCAACAAAGATTAAAGACGATTAAACATGTCATACAATAGAAGCACGATATGCTCATTTTGTGGAAAAAAAAAGATGTTTTCCATCTGCCTCGCTTTCTGTAATAATCCTTTGTAATAGCTCTCTAATACATTTGCCTTGTCTGAGATGTGTATCAGCTGACAACGTAGCTATCAGTGAAAAGGTGCAAGAGTTCACTTAGCACTGACGTTTCAATTTTCCCCAGAGCTGATAAGAACTTCACAGCTGTAGTTGAGAGCAGATATATGCAGCAGAAATAACAGTGAGAAAAAAAAAAAGCAGAGAGATGGACTGAAATGTGCTTTTGGATTTCTAAGAGCAACGACTCAGAGAAACGAATTCGAATTTTGGTCTTTGGATTGACAGATTGATGCCAGTGAATAAACACAGATCCACTTTTCCACTCTGATCAATATCTGGTTAAGAGCATCTCTCCAGATCTCCATCTTCTTTCGCGCTAAGGATGCGGTGAGTGTTCATTGGCATCTTTGGTTTTGTAATACCCTTAAAAAAAATAACCTGTGGGGCTCTGAAGCTTCCCAGTGCTCCTGCAGGCCTGTTTGTTCTTCTAGGACTCACTGCTTTAGTTCAGCCCCCCCCAAATAATCTGGTTATTATAAATTAGGTGTTTACTGAGCCACAATGAACTGATCAGTTCAGACTGACCACGGTGACGACGTAGTGGACAGAGAAGGACACTTTAATTTGGGAGATAACTCACTCTGAAAGGAGGATTCAAAGACAAGAGTAGGTGGAGTACAAGAATTACCAAAGTTATAAGGGACAGACCAAGAAAAGCAGTGAGGCCTTTAGTGATGCTCTGGTTTCATGTAGAAGCACAGGGTGGAAGAAGAGTTCAGACCTATAGGAGGAAGAGATAAATAGGTAGAAGTAGACAGCCGTGCTGGAGCAGAAAACAGAGAAAGCAAGGCAGATCCAAATAGCAGTAGTAAGACAGAATGAGAGGAGAGAAAGGTCACAAAAGCTTGCAACACATGCATGAGAAAAAGGAAATTCGGCACCCTGCCGTCTAGAATATCCATACAAAAGCTTCTCTGTATGTATGGCTAATAAGCTATTGTGTAGAATCTATAAGCAGCGGCGACAACATGCACGCAGTCCTCTGCTGTGACTCACTGTGATCCGGGACCAAGCCCTGGCCAGGTCGGAGAAGTAGATGAACTTTATTGCCTCCTGCTTGGATCAGCTCAATTGCCCGAGTGTGCGTGATGCCCTGTGTGGCCTCGCCATTGATCTCCACTATTTGATCTCCAACCTGACAAATAATTAAATTTAAAAAAAAAATCAGTTACCATTAACTTTTCGACTGGAAGGAGCAGCTGTTTAGTTTTAGCAGAGGTAGCGCACTCTGTGTGAAACTCGGTAAACCTTCGATTAAGCGCTATTTCACTCGAAGTACATACACTGAAGTGAAATTAAGCAGACAGAGACGGAACTCACGTGTATCCTGCCATCTTTAAGAGCGGGCCCATCCTCGGCCAGTCGAAGGATGAACAGCCCCATGTTATACTCCTTCCCTCCTCTCAAACTGAAGCCGAAGCCTCTCTGGCTGCGTTCCAGCTCCACCACGAAGCAGCCCTGTTGTTCACAAACAAGATTGTGAGCTTTTAACGCTGAAGTAATTGATGCAAAATCATTCCCAGGGTGCAAATTAATCTGGAAAATCGATCGCTTTGCTGACATGCATCACGATCGAGAGTTTCTGGGGATCGACTGACACCAGGGCCGAATGACAAAATTGCAAACATTGAATACTGTAACTGAGAATATGTGAATGCAAAGCATCAGTCTCACCTGCTTAGGACCTGATGTGATGAGAGTTCCAGTGCCATCTCTTGGCAAAAGATGATTCTTACCCTCAGAGTCACTGTTCCTACCCCAGAGAAGAAGCATTATAGTGTGACACAAAACAGATACATTTAGCTGCGATTTGCTACAAAGAAACAGTATTTTTTTTCTTGAGATAAGAAAACAATTAGATTTAAAAATATTTTATGAGGTCTGCTGGAAAATGGTAACAATTTGGACATAATTTTAAAAGTGTAAATTTTAGTCACTGAACAGTTCTAATGATTCTGAGGTAGAATGTGATCAGTTCTACACAATATTCATATACTCAAGATATTAACGAGCAAAATATCTACTGTGGGGCAGCCCGTGAAAACCAGAGCCTGACCGATTTATTGGTGGGCCGATATTATTGGCCAGTACCAGCTATCTGCTGATTTATCAGCATTTACGAGTGTTGACATGACATAGGTCGTCTACCAGCGGGCACGCTGCGATTCCCTGTTGGCAAAACATGATATATCAGATTTTTAAATATCAAATATAGGCATCTCTTAAAAATCCCACATCCGCCGGGCTCTAATGAAAATAAATACTGATTCTCTAGATCATAGAAATAGAAAAGAAGCCTCGTTCTGTTTTCTTTTTGCCGCGTCCAGTGTGAGATCCACGCACTGCCACTCCTTCATTACAGCAGCGTGAGCCTCTTTCTGTTGGTCTCATTATACAACACACAGAGAAATGTAAATCCTTCAAAGAACCGTGTTGCTTTTACACTTCAGTGACAGATAACGGGGGCATACTTTAATACTTCACAGAGCTCATTACAGTGCCTTTGTGGGAATTTAGCCTGACGCACTATATAAAGAGCGCAGGAATTCTTACCAGCTCTAGCTTTGAGAAGAGCCTGCACACTTCACGCCGCCGAGCTGACAGCTTCAGCTCATATCTAAGCCTGGGCTGAGGCGTGTTGGTGATTAAGTGGAGAGGACGAGGCTGAGGACTGGACAGAGGACTGAATGGGGAGAATGTGAATGCACGCTGATGGGCAGAGAACAGGGTGGGCATGGGCGAGAAATGACGGCGGCAAATTTCTGTTGCAGTAGTGGGATTAAAAAGTCCGACACAGGTAGCCTTGTTTAAAAAGAAAGATCAAAGCGGAGGCATGACTCCCTATTAATCTGTCTCTTTTTCTTTGCTTCGCCATCCAAAGGGTGACCCCACGGGGGGATTTTCTGTCTTTTTGGATAACAAGGAGTGTGTGAGGCACAAGAGATGGTAATGGGCCACATTGCAGCACAATACCAGAGGCGCTTTGAGAGGATTGGGGCTAATTTATGGTTCAAGTGGCAGAACCTGTATTAGATTGTCTCCAGTGGACTTAGTATTTCAAAGGGGGATACTGGCAAGCCTGCGTGAACGCTTGAGCCTGTGTGGGAGTATGTGTGTATAATCGTTTACCTGTCTTGGTAGCTGGGAGGCTGTTGGCCTACAGCTCTGTGTTGTGCCGATGGGCTCTGCTTGGCTGAATTTGTTGCAGACGGAGGAGCACTGTCTGTGAAAACAAAAAGTGTGTCAAAATTCCCGCGATCTTATTCCCAGAAATACACTCTCTCTTTAAAAAAAAGAAAAAAAAGAAGTGAGACTTTGTCTGTGCCAACCTACCATCTTCAGGCACAACAGTAAGGGTGACAGAATTTCCAGCATCCTTGATGAGCTGAACAATATCGTTGTGTGAAAGCTCCATGATGGACAGGCCGTTGACCGCAGAAATACGGTCTCCTACCTTCATCTGACCTATACGGTCCGTGGGGCTGCCTTCAATAATACGACCAATTTTGTGAGGTATCACTGGAAGAAGAGAGCAAAACAGAGAAATGAAAATCTGCTGTTCGGGCATGTTTACGCAGCTCTAATTCTTAAATAAGCACATAACATCTTTATGTGATCTTCTGCGATGCACAGGACATATATTTACATTTAGGATCTTATATTTGATAAAGCAAAAGGCAAAATGGTGACCAACAAAACTAGCAGCTGCGAGAGGCACGATCATGCTAACACATGCAGGTTTTTGGAAGTTATAATGTTAACCATATTCCCCCCATCTTAGTTGAGCACGTTCCTAATAAGCTCTTAACAGAAAATTCTGCTGAGACTAATAATGCTGTCATTAGTTCTGGAGGTTTTTGGCCATTAGCCAAAGTAGCAGACAAATGAACAATTTGACTTGTTTTCATTTATTTCTGACCTCCAGGTGGGGGTTTGTTCTTTGACGTGAGGATGACGAAACCGAAGCCCTCGTTGTCTCTGCGCTGCAGAGTAACATCGAATCGCTCTGGACGGGTGGGCTGAGCAGGCTGGACGACGCTTGGCGCTTCAGTACGAGCCATTTTGGGAGAGCTGCTGACCAGAGCAGACGCAACCTGCTGGGGCTGCTGGCTGCTCTCATCTTCTCCAGTGCCATCTAAAAAAAAAAAAAAAAAAAAGGCACAGGAATATAATACCACCATTTTGTATCACTTGGACTAAATTTCTAGAAGTGATTAAAAAAATTGCTGCAAAATATTTGAGATAATATTTCCAAATAATTAGCTAATTCTGCCAGGCCAACACTTTGATTTAGCTAACATACATTTAAATCCATAACAATTATTGACAAAATTTGATCCTGATTTGTTCTTGCAGAGATCCTTCTGTAAATAATCCAAAAGCAGGGGCTTTACCAAAGGCAGCCTTTCTGCAGCATGTCTTGCCCACATTAAATGAAAGACCACGAGCTCTACAGCTGAGATAAAAGGCCTTTACAATTTGTTATTCATAAGACAAGCTAAGCAACCTCCATCTCTCTTCACTGTATGGGTTTTTTTTTTTTTTTGCTGAGTCTCTGTTTTGTTAGCCTGCATCTTTCTAAACCCCCTGCTTTGAAAGCATAAACCCTCACATGATTGATGCTTAATGTTTTTGCAATGCGATCAAAGCTGCTGTTGTGATACATCAAATCCGTAGTAATTTTAAAAAGTGCTTGTACTATTTATGGAATGGCTATTTGAGAGGTAAACCAGTTGGAATGCAGCAGGGTATGTGCAGTTAGGGAAGAAGAAGAAGAAGAAGAAAAAAAGAGAAACGTCAGCATTTCTTTCCCCATCCTTTGAGATTTAACTCCACCAGCTGATCTAATCTTCAGTGCCTTTCACACAACTGCAGTAATCCCTGACAGATAAACGGAGAGAAAACAATCTTCTTTTCCTGTTTTGATTCGAGATGAAAATTGGAATTCACCTCCCCGTGATTAAAACAAATCCACCTTTCTTAAAACTTGGTTTTTCTTTCAGGAAAATCTTATAAGTCTATTTTTGTCAAACTTCATTTCATTCTGTGAGGAAATCTACCACAACAAATTTAAAGGATTAATGGAAAAAAGAAAAAAAAAATCCAGATCAAAGCTTTCGCTCAAAGGTTCTCCTCTAGCATACTGATCTAAGCCCAAGTAGTGAGCAAAGAAACCAAGCTTTCAGTGCCCTCAGAGGAACGTGGAGCTGATTATTCAGAAGCAGACAGACCTGCGTGCGCTAGCTTCCTGCGGACTGTAAGCATGACTTGGCCATTACGCGCAGCATTGGTCATCAGCTCCAGGACTTGTTTGTGGGATTTGCCCTTGACTGGCACACCATCTATACAAAGCAGCTCATCCCCTGCCCGCAAGCGCCCGTCCTTCTCAGCCGCTCCGAGTGGCACAATGGCACCAATATATACCTGTGGAAGTAAGACGGTGTAAGAGACGCGGTTAAATATACGGATCTGAGGGAGATTAATTACACAGATTGGCTGGTATTTTGATAATGATACATTCTCAGAGAAAACAGAACCTTTCAGTTACTGAATCAAATGAATGCAGCTTCAATTTGGTGTCAGTCTGCTCTTCCTGTAATTGAGGCTCTGGGATTCCAGCTGCACTTTTAAATTAATACAGCGCTGCTACTTACTGGCTGATCTGGTCCCTCGCCCCCAAGGACTCTAAAACCAAAGCCTGACTCCTGGTTTCTTTTGATGAATACATCCAGGTCCTTTGTATTAGGAGCTGCAGAGAGGAAAGAAAAGGGAATTGGTTAAAAAAAAAAAAAACTGGAGCAAAAATACAAGAATTAAATCTTGACCATCAGGAAAACACCTTGATACTTGGAACTGGCAACAATGCACCCACACACGAATAAACCTATGCTGACCACAAGCCAATCTGAGGCTTAGCATTCCAAACAGGCTCAGCTCTTTTTTGAAAACTTTGCAAGCATTGAGGAAGAGAGACGTAGGAGCAGGGCAGGAATGAGGGATGCTGAAACACTGAGGAAGGATCAGAGTTGATATCTCACACAGAGCTATATTCTCCCTCTTGCATGGCCAGAGATGACATTACGTGCAATGTTAATGAGGTGATGCTGACAGACCCTAACAGGAAGTGGCATCCATTAACCAAGTATTCTGTTCCTTACAATTCTTTTAACATTCTGTATTTTTTTTTTGTGTGTGTAAGAAATTCAAATGGTGCATGTGCACAAATTTTATTTAAAAAAAAAAAATGCTGGGACTGCTTCGCTTTGATTGCAATTTTTTGTTTTGAAACAGTCACCCAAATTCAGCAACAATCTGCAAAAATCTGTAAGCTGGTTTTAGAATGTCACATCTGAGGATCTGATTTCTTTGTATGGTAATCACAGAACTCGAAACACAAAGGAGTCATTTTGAGACACCAGTATAGACAGTGTGTTAAAATAGGGATGAGAAAAGTCTTTGCGTCCGTAATCACAATGAAAGGTGACAAGTAGACGGCCCTTTGCTTTCATCAGGAGCTGCGAGGGTGAAAAAAACAAAAACCTCCTGTACACTCACGCTTGCTGTCTAAAATGGCCTTGGACTTGAGGTAGAGCTCAGATGCATCTGGTTTGGGTGAAGCTGAGCGCAGGGTGCTAGAGGAGAAAGTCGACGGATTGGGGGATGCTTCTGGCTGACTTAGGGTCTCCGTGCTGCTGAACATCTCCTGCCTCTGCTGCTGCATTGTGGGCTGGGGGAACGGATGAGCCAGTTGTTGGGGTACTGGATGAGACATGGGAGCTGTACACTGCAACACAGAGACAAGAGCAGTGACACACATCATTGTGTAATGTGTGTAGGTTATTTAATAATAGGTATATTATGTTATCTCAGTGATCTCTGTCTAAAGTAAGAAGGTACGCAGGGAAAAAAAAAAGCTTATCTACAATGACAAACTACTACACTAGTATAAAAAAAGAATATAGTACATCGATACAATATAATCTGAATAATTATCTGTTGAACAAATAAAACAGTATGAGTAAGCCTGACGGTGCCCCAACACTCTCTATTTTAAGAGTGCATCATGGAGGAGTAGCACAGGAACAAGCTGTTGAACATGGCGTATCATCTTAAACACCCATACACAGAGGGATGTTAAGTTGCTGTTTGCCAGAAGCCGGCATATTTACCCACATGCAGTTCCAGAAATAACAGCCTGGCTAATGTGGGCTCCCTGAATGATGCAGCTACTACAGCGCACGCACGTTCACACGTCGGAGCTCGAAGGGTAACCGGGACTGAAGTTCTTTGTTTTAATAATTCAGCAGCGGTTTTATCATCGCAGTCCATTTTATTTTTTTTTCATCATACAAAACGGACGTAAACTGACGGAGAACTTACTGGTTTTAGTGATTTCACAGGAGATGTCTGACCTGTGGGCAGAGAGGTAGAAGTGGGGATTTAAAGTCACATCATTAACAACACAACAACAAATATCTGCTTACATCAGCTTCAATTTTTTAAGGACGAGTTGTATTTTGTATTTTCTTCACTCCAATGACCTTTTGGCTTGAAGTGGTTGAACGACAGACTAAATCTTCTCTTAGTTCTTATTCAGACTCTGCACCTTTTCATCCACTGAATCACAGTGAACTTGCTTATAGGCTTCAGACCCCCCCCCCCCCCCCTCTCTCTCTCTGATATGGTCGTGGTCACACAGCAGTGTGTGAGTCAGAGTGCAGTCAAACCAGTAGGGGGCAGCAGACTCCAGCTGCATGAATGGTTTACAGGATGAGAGACAGATGACCTTAAGCCATGGGAAAACATACACTTCTGTGGCTTAAACCTGCCAGCTGTTAGCTCCATTACCAGAGCAGTATGAACAATCTAAAGACTTTTAAATTTGAATTGTCATCAAATTCATTTATTAGACATCATTTTTAAAGATATTTACTGGGGTACATTAAGAAAAAAAAGCATTTAGGTTTAATTTTTTTTTCTTTTCAGATGTGTAAAAATTCACTGGCAATCTCTCCGTTTTCACTGTCTCTGATCATATCATATCACAGATACTGAGTTCAGCACATATCCCATGGGGAAGGGCACTTTGTCTCATTTCCAGATTTAAATCCAGTACAGGGAGCAAGGCCAAATAATTTCCTCTTTCATTTCTCTCTGCTGCTGTCATTAGAAGGTAGTTCTCGCCCCCGGCTGGGAGTAAAGCCTAACCTAATCCCAGTCCATGGGTGACCTGAGGGAAGCCCTGCGGCACTACTCCTTTTAGTCCTGGAAAGCTATGATCTCCTGCATTTTTTTTTTTAACATTGACACACAAATCCTCCATATGCACGTATGCAATTAAAAAAAAAAATGCTTGCACAACAGTGCACACACGTGCACACACGCTACAACCCCCTGGAGCTCAAAGCAGAACCCAGCTGTGCACATCTGATATGTGGGTGCAACACTGATCTCTTGAATCTAGGCTACTGCACTGCAGTAAAGGCATAAAGGAACAAGCCCTTCAAATCTGTGAAAGCATGAAGAAAGAAGGCGGCCAATCATTATTCACCGTGCTCCGTCTCTCCTGCCTCCCCTTTCACTTTCTCTCCAGGCAGCAAGTGAATCACCAAAACTGCCATCTATTTGCACCTTCCTAGCATAGCTCATCATGTGACTAAGCATGACTTCCTCCCTGTTTGGGAAAGTGCATGGTGGATGATGCAGAGCTGGTGTAGACCAGAGCGTGAAATTGCTTTATTTAACATTGGGAGAGTCTGTGTATTCAAGTAACACCTACAGAACACCACAATCCATGCTGTTATTTTTAAATTAGAATGTCGTGCATTAAATTAAATCTGACCTCGTCTACAGTTGAAATATCTTTGACGAAGTTTGACCGATGCCTCGCTTCCTCTTAAGAAATTATTTACAAGTGGAAGCAGACTATTGTTTCACTCGGTGGTTTCTTTTAGCCAAAAGAAAGTAAAGAAACAGAACAGGTGGCATAAAGCTGCGTGGGGATTTAAATAACTTCAGAAGCATGGGTCTAAACCGGACTATCTCCAGGTACTAACAGCAGATTAGTACAGACAGCAGCGATTTGACAAGAGAGGTGTCACAACACAAGTGCTGTAAACTCACCACCTGTGACATGCTCTTAAAGCTCGGTTCAATCTTGCAGGCTTACAGTACCTGCAGCAGCAGTCTACACTAGCAGCAATGTGAACTTTCATCCCTGCTGACTCACCTCCTCGAAGCACCAGCACGTTGACCTCACTGCCCACAGGCAGGTCCTTGAGGATATCAACCACCTGCGAGTGGCTCAAGGTTTGGACGTTCTGTCTGTTGATCTCCTTGATAACGTCACCCTTCAACAAGCCGCGGCACCACTGGGCATCCAGGATCATCTTTACCTTTTGTCCCAGGGGGCAATCTGCAATGGCAAAGCCAAAACCTCCTGGGCCTTTCACCAAGGGCACACTCACCAGCTCTGGCTGTAATAAAGTAGGGTCAGGGCTTTCTTGGTTAAGGGCATGTGGAAGGTGGTGATGTTGGTGGGGATGAGGATGGTGGTGGTGGCGTCCTCCGTTGGTCATAGGCGGCCCTGAAGCAGTCTGCCGAGAAAGGGTTCCTCCTTCTGTGACTGTGTAATGGAGATCTTGTGGCGTCAAGGTGGAGGGCGAAGGAGAAGTGTCCTTAGAGGTGCAGAGGCTGCCTGATGCCTCCTCACTATTGCTGGAGTCCTCTGGCAGAGGGTAGCCCCGACACAGGATCATATCTACATGCTGATTGACTGGGATAGACTGGAACATCTGCACAACATCAGCATGAGTCTTTCCCAGCACACATGTCCCATTAATGTCGACAATCACGTCACCTAAAAGAAGAACAAAGCGCTTTTACACACTTGTGATATGAATACATTTGACAGTGGACCCTAAAATTGAAATGTGTTTGTATTTATTGCCATGCAAAGGGAAATTGTGAAAAGTATTACAAAAGAATGCCATTAAAAAAGGCACGGCAATAAGTGAGATCATTCTGTAGCTGGATTGCATAAGCAGGCTCCTACTTTTCAATTCAAAGATGTTAATAGGGGAGGGAGGGGGCATAAAATAGAACAAGACCATTGACATGTTGCTCTCTTTTTCCTCCTTTCATCTTCCTGTAAGGGATAGACTCTCATCACCCCTGGCATGGCTCAGATATAGGCCCGGATAACCAGCTGAATTGCTGACTAGCTAGCTGGCTAGAAAGCCCAGAGGAGGATCACCCACCTACACAATCAATACTTTCCTCTCGCAAAAACAGCTAAGATTTCACTCGCTTCAGATACCAGTTTGGTGCCTGTTCAGACCAACTACATGTTGCTCTAATGATCAGTCTAACAACTAAGCATACAAAAAGAAATACAGAGAGTTCAAACACTCTACATTTGGCATAAATAAATGCTGCAGGCCAATAGCTGGAAATGCAAAATAAATGAATAAAATAAATAAATAAAAATGACTTAAAGTTGTTACGGTCTACTGCTCGCAATTAAAACCCAATGAAATTAATTACATTCATCTTTTGTTATAGTCAATTACCCTCCTTCTCGAGGGAAATGAAACACTGAAAATAATTACTCTCTTTGCTCCACTCTTAAGTTGATTCTCAGCAGCAGCAATGGCTCGGCAATCGATACTACTGTAATGTGAAACCTGAGGCATTTCACCGCAACATACATCAAATTACTACAGTCGCCGTGCACGTGGTCGCAGAGCTTGAACATGCAATAATAACTTGCTGTGCCACGTGCACGCTAATACGCCAAATTTCAGCAAAACACACTGACAAAAAGGTACGAGAAGCACACGAGTCCACATTGGCAGACTACAATATATACAGCCCGTATTCAGGCTAATTAAAATTTTAATATACAAGTGCATATAAAATGTGAGTGTCCACTATAAACTGCACACGCGCTTATTGAGGATTCCTATTTTTAGCGCCGCTCCCCTGAACACCGCCTATAAACATTTGTCTTCGCTCGATCGAGCAATGTGACAGCCAAAGTGAAGCCCCTGTTCTGTTTTCTTCTCTGAATGTGTTTATTCGCGTGCACACAGAAGTCGCACAAAACTGTATTTATGTACAGAATGTATGTTAATGTATGTTAATGCCTGGAATAAAGATAAATGCCATGCAAAGCAAACTGTGTACACATGAATTACTCCTTGCATTACCTTGCGTTTTGGTAATACATTACAGCGGGATGGCCTCTAACTGTTAAAACAGGATGTAAAACAGACACTGAAGTGCGCATTTATAAACATTAAGTTCGCGAGGAAGGTTACCCGAGGCAATCTTCTTGTCATGTGCTGCAGGCCCATCTGGAAGAACGTTTTTGACCTGGAGGAACTCGTCAGGTCGGTCTCCCCCAATAATGGTGAATCCAAAGCCCTGGGGGCTTTTTCTAAGTGCCGTCTTCAGAATGGTGCCCTGTAACTGAGATGGATCCCGGGTAAACCCCCGCACTCCCCTGCTCGGCTCCTCTGCTGTGGAACCTAGAAGAGAGGCAGACAAAAAGTAATCATTAATAAATAATAATAAACTGCTAAAAAACTGTTGGCTCCAAGCGTATTCAGGGAGTGACACAGTCTTTGTGTCCTGTGTCTAAAGCAGTTGCCCAAAAATGTGACTGAAGTATAATGTTTCTGCTATATTTAAGCGGTTTAGCAAAATTATTGTATTTACCATTTGGGAATTAAAGACACGGTCCCTTCATTCCCACGAACGTCTGGACAACTGACTAATAAGCAGCTTCATGACCAGATGTATCCCACTGTCTAGTTCATTCATGGCAAATGAATGAAATAAATGGTCTGTGGCTGTACGGAGACTACATAAAAAATGTTTCTACACAATATTAGTTAAAACACACTGAAAAAAAAAACAGCCTCTGTAATCACAGTGGGATCTACAGAGGGCAAAAATAACTGTCCAAATTCTTAAGGACCCAACTGCACTTAATTGCTTCTGTTTACCTGCTGGAATATATTGCACAGCTCTAGTTCAAAAATAATTGCTGACTTATAAAACTCATCTTTCAAATTTGAAATCAAGTCACAGCGGCATCATTTGTACAGATGAAAGCAGCGAACCTTTATGGTTCACGAGTTTGTGACATGGGATTGCATGCGCATGCGAAAACGAGCCTGGTTTAGGAAGATAAACTGAAAAGGTTGCTCATAAATTACCATCTGTCTCCATCACAACAATATTCACACAGTGACAACATGTCTAACAGCACATCACTCACTGCGAGTAATTACGTGAACACCAAGAACTCACAATTGCAAGTCAAACTCAGTGCAAACTCAAACAAATCACACGCGCGCACGCGCGCACGCACACACACAACTTGCAGATCTGCTGCTCCATTTACAAAGCCAATAAGCATCGAGTTATTGCAAAATGTCTATAGTTTGCCCAAGTCTCGTCGCAAACAACCAATTCCTTTTACTGCGATGATAAATCCATCCTGAAACGCACCTGACATTTTCCAGGTAAACTTTTCATTGCAAATTTCCTTTGTGTTGCCTGCAGGATGTGTAAATGGGGCGCTTTTATAGAAGACAGGAACAGAATTATATTAGACTGTGTGTGCGTGTGTGTGTGTGTGCGTGCGTGTGTGTGTAGGTGTTCATTTGTGCGAAAGAGAGCAAGATAAGAGTGATGAGACAGAAAGAGACAGCAAGAAATAGAGTTAGCCTTGACAGAAAGAGAGAAATTTTAACTAAATCCTAGCTCGCCCTTCTCTGTGGTGTGTGCCTATGAGATTGTGAGTTATGTGCTCTATCCCTGCATGCTGGGCTTCTACTCTGGCAGTTCCCACACTGATAGATGCTGGGACATCAATCTCATTAGGGAGAGCACAGACAGAAGTCCCCCCCCCCTTCCCCTGTCTCCAACACCACTCTCAATGTATCATGGGATTGTGATTTGCATAATTGCATGGCAATTGGCAGAGGAACGTGACCGCTCTGAAAAGACAAAAAAGATTATGCCAAGTATGATTAACATGACACTGCTGTGTCACTGCTGGACTAGTACAAAGGATATTCTTATGAATGTCAATCTATGTTGGGCAAGGATTTGCAAACAGGTACAAAAACGTGAAATTCCACTGAACAACTTAAGGCACAACCGATGGTGGCAATCCCCTAAAACAGCGTTTCCTCATACGATCAACTCGAAAGCAACACTGGCAGAGTAGCAGAAAGAGACAATCAGTAGCAGGATGAAGAGGGAGCTACACACCAAAGCCATGTTTACATGGTCTTGATTAAGCTGTGGGGCACAAAAGGACAGTCCCGTTTCCTTAGGGTGACGTGATAATATGAAATGTCTGACGGTATTGTCAGCGCGGTAATTATGGCTGAACACAGGGCTGCGCTTTGCTCTTGTGCTCTGTGGCATTGTCTGGGAGGTCAGGTTAGCCAGCCTTGTCAAAACAGTGTTTAGAAGCCACCTCACGCACATCCACACACTTGCACAAGACCACTAGCCATTAATTCTCATTAACAAGGGTGGGAATTTGGAGAACGAGCACAGGGGAGGCCGTCGAAGCTGGAGGCGTCGGTACACAGCAATATCATCCACAAACTGCAGAAAGGCTCAGCTGTGGGAGGTGGGGTCTGCGCGCAGCCGACTGAGGCAGACAGTTGTGTCCGAAGGGTGTCTGAAATACAGAGGCTAGTTTGAATACTAATGAGGCCGTGCTTTTTGTGCGCACACGCACAAGAGCATAATAATTTGTGCACATTTTACAGCAGCCTGGGTCTTCTGCCTCTCAGACCTTTATATTTACCGAGAAGAGGGTGATTAGATCATCAAGCAGCAGCATTCCCCACAGGTGGTAAATGATGAGCAGATGACCCAGTGGAAATCCAATTTATGATCGTAAGTCACTTTCAACAGCAGTCACCTCTTTCTCCTTCCCTGTCTCTCTTATTTAACTCCCTCCCTTTTTTCTAAAGAGGTCTTTCAACTGCCATGAGTGACTGTGGCAAAAGGATTTCAAAGAGACCTCAGAACCCGCCCTATATCATATCTACTTGTCAAAATGAATTCTGCCGCCCAGCGAAGCACTGTTCCATTATTCAAATTGAATATCATTGCTTCAGAGGCTACGGGCTGTTTATCAGAAGCCTGTCAACTGTTAGAACATCTTCCAGACAGACTTCTCAACATGAAGGAGATGATAAAAGTGCCCAAGTATTTTGATAACACATCTAATGCAGTGCTGTGTGCGCTCGTCTGTGTGTGTGTGTGTGTGTGTGTGTGTGTGTGTGTGTGTGTGTGTGTGTGTGTGTGTGTGTGTGTGTGTGTG
>JAVDPK010001033.1:469155-492160 GCA_034780415.1 Cichlasoma orientale | reverse complement strand
CCTGGGCTTCTCTGCTTAGGCTGCTGCCCCCGCGACCCGGCCCCGGATAAAGCGGAAGAAAATGGATGGATGGATGTTTCAGTGACCCCAAATTAGCGAATTACTTTTTTTTTTTTTTCCCCAGAAGCATTTTGGCTGTAATTAATCCCAGAAACACTATATACTGGCTGCATTCTGAGTCATATGATACCAGCAAAATGACAAGACTTGAGTTTTGAGCTAAATGCAACTATTGCTTATTCTAATCCCAGAATGCAATTTAGACCTAATAATCTCACTTTCTGTCCATTATGGAAAACAACCAAGCCTGCCATTAGTATCCCAGACATCCCATCCTCCACACACACACACACAGACACACACATTTCTTCTCAGCACACTGTTAAGTCTTCCATGAGCCACTTTAATATGTCTGCTGTTTGAGTTGCGGCCCAGTTGTGGGTGCGGTTACCTGAGGATGCGGCTGCCGGTGGCAGTACTGCAACGGGCAGGTCCACGCTCATCTTTCTCTTAGCTTCCAATACTGGATTTTCAAACTGGGTCTTCTGGTTGATGTGACTAAGCCAGGAAGATAACATCGGATAAAAAGTCAGAACGCGCCTACCAAATATAAAGTTTTTTTTGTTTCTGCTGGCATACTGTTGATCACACGTTCCATGACTGAGCTTCTCATGTCAGTTGATTACACCCGGTCTGAGCTGCCGACTAATGCGTTTGCATTTTTCAGCCGGAGTTTCAACGTTTGGCCTCACTGGAGAGCGGCCGTGCACAGAGCTGACGCTGTTCTCTGCCTGTCACGCAAACCTGCGATTTGAATACGAGGGCTGTTTGTGACATAACGTGTCAGGCAGACAGCCTGTCTCAGAATATGTAAACACAGTATTTAAATCACAAACTGAAACCTGTCTGTGCCACAAGTGTTACACACATAGATGGTGTGAGAGAACATATTAACCTCATTAATTTAAATGCCCAGTGAATTCAGAGAGGATTTAGATGGAGAAAATCAAAAGCAATCTTTCATGCTATGGCCCATATTGTCCTGATGGGATAAACATCTGCTCTTCCTTATAATGCCGGAATAAAAAAAGATTTAATAAACTGCAAAATGATGGAAACACCGAGGCGATCTCTTTCCAGACCTTTCTTAAAATAACCAGTCTTGCAGATCCAGGATCAGCAGATACTTTGGGGGCTTAACACCAAACTCAATCTAAAAACAATTAATGATTTGTAGTCACACCTGTGTGCTTAAACATTTCCTGTTAGCGAGGGAAATGTCCCTCCACGGTTAGATGGTAATGGAGAGAGGTAGCTCATCTGCATAATAAGCTTTAACGGTTGTAAATCCTGGTCATGACGGCACCTTGGGAAGAGAAAATGCATTGATGCCGCACAGCGAATCAGCCACACGCTGAGACACTGACTGTACGCGTGCGTGTGTGTGTTTGTGCGCACATGCATACAGCAGAAAGCACTCTGCACTCTTGCTGCGTATGACTCATGCACAGAGATACCCTCGCCATTAAGTCTGAAGAGATAAACATTTCATTTTCATTCATTGCCACTCCTTCATTTCCGTCATTTCCTCTTTTGCTCCGTCTCACTTTCTCAGCCCTTGATTGCCACGCCTCATGTTTTGTAGAAATAATGAGACTTTGCTTCACGTTGTTGCATTCGGTCGTTCATTCACAATAAAATTTGCCAGACAAAAAGACAGAGACTGAAGAGAGAGCCCCTCAGTGACCCTCTTGCATAAACAGGCGCGTACATCCCCCCCCCCCCCCCCGTGGGTCTCTTCCTCTTTGTTCACGGTAATGGCACTAAAATGCAACATTGTGCTCTTGTTTACACTCTCGATCAGAATTGAATCTCACCCCCGTTCCCATCTAAGGGCCCCCAAAGTCTTCATTGTCTGTTGTCGTCACTGCATTATTTTTCAGACACACACAGAAAGCAGTAACTCACTAGTTTTGTTGGTTCTCGCATGGCTGCTTTCAGCAGAACTGTGTGAAACTGGGAAACTACTGTTTGCACAATTGCATAATGTGCTATCATCATCATCGCGCGCCCCACAGGTCTCCCCGAGATTCGACGAGTCAACATTTATACGCTTGGATTTAAGTAACATGGCTTTATGTTACAGAACACGTAAATATATCTCGAAATAGAAGTCATTCTAAAAGGAAACAGGCACAAAAGAAGAAAGAAGTTAACTTACTCAACGAAGTAGGTGCCAAATTGTGGGTCCTCAATTTTCTCCCAGCCGTAGGGCAACTCTGGGGGGAAAAAAATAAAAACAGACAGGGAAAAGGCTGACTCAAATCACTTAAGATACTGCTGAGGCACTACATGGACAATTGGACACACTCAATGAAGTGTGGTGTTTTGACTGGCACCATCACAGCATGCTTAGCTACACCTACAGAACAGGAGGCCTTCTTTTATTTGTCACTATGTGTTTAAGGCTTGATACGCACTATGGAGGAGGAAGGGAGAGAAGGGTAGGGGGGACACTGTGTGTTGTTACACAGCCTCCCTGGAAAATAACAGCCTCCATTTCCAGTGGTGTGTATGTGTTCAACATCTCAAGTTTCTGCTGCTGTGTGACAAACACACGCGGCGCAGAAGAGATCTTTACGCAAGAGGAGCCATAGAAAATTGCCTTTTGAGAGATGCTGCACTGATGAGCTCTCTGCATGTGTCCACGAAACCATTAGGAGAAGACAGGCGGACTGAAGACTGGGGGTTTGTGCTGTGTCACCAGCATGACTGTGACCAGGAGCGCTCAGCTGTTCAGTATCCGTCTGTTAGCCAGCGCCCCCTTCAGAGAGGCAGGGATGCAGCTCATACACACACTGTTCTATACAGCGGGGAGTTACGAAAAGTGTGGGCAGCATATGAACGGCGCTGACGGCTACAAGCGCCTGTGCAATTGTTCCATATTGCCTCACCTCCTTCCTCGCATTTCTCAGGTGGCTTGGCTTTCTTGGCAAGACGGGGGTCCAGCCAGGTGGTGGTCTTGCTGTTGTGACTGAAATGTAAAAAAGACAGGCTTGTAAAGCAGAGTTTAAATTATTTTTCAAATATTTAAGATGCCATCAGAGTTGAGCAATTAGCACTTCTCGGATCTCTTGGGAGCCACGTTACCCGGGGAGGGTTCCGCCATCCCAAACAAACAGAGCTCTCCCAAAACAGGATTATGGCTACCATTTAATCTTCTGGGATCAAATGGTTTATTAAATAACCTTTTAAAATATTAGGACAGTTTTAACAAGACTCTGAGGGCCATTTAAGGCACAAGGAAGAGAAAAAAAATGGCACAGACCGAAGGAGGGAAAGGAACAACACAAAAAGATAAAAGAGTGAGCAGTTGTAGAGATCATAAAGCAGTAGAACTAAGACAGCAGGTCAGGGGTGGCGAGCTCCATTTACCCTGTTGTTTCTCTCACTGGCAGAATGAGCTATTGATTTAGCAGCAGGCAGCGTAACTTGGCTCTCTCAGTGGCTCAGCATTGACTGTTTGCCACACTAACAGGCCAGGTAAACAATGCAGGCCTGCTGCTTTTAGCAGCAGCCAACAAAACCCAACATCAAACACAGGGGAAATAAAAGGAAAAACTTTATTGAGACTCAACTCGACTGCCACTGCTGAGTCTACGGACAGCTTCCGTGCTCAGCACCTGGCTCGAGCAGAAAAAGTCACAACTCTCGACACATTTGAATTACTACGGCGGGCAAAAAAAAAAAAAAAAAAAGACGGACAAGAAAGTGAGAGTACAAGGAATGGGATTAGAACAATGCTGATGAAATGGGAGTGTAATAGGACACAAACAAGACAAGGCAAGTAGCAGTAGAAAGGCTACTTACTCGATGAAATAGACCATGCCGGTTTCTGTGTAGGCCATCTCCCAGTTTTTAGGCAAGGGCTCCTGACTTTCATCCTGTGTGTTCCATACACGCAAGTCCATGGCCCCAGCTGACTGGTTGTAGCTGGGCACTGTCTTCCTCCACTCTGCTTTGTCCTTGTGCTCTGTGGCCAGGCATGGGGAGAGGGACATGGGCATGGAGACAGAAATAGGAATGGGTTGGGAGTAGTGGTATGGGAGATGATAGAAAGAGAAGGAGACAGGACGTGAGAATGTGGCGCCATTGGAGCTCCTCTGGGCTCCTTGCATTTCTCCCTACTGCTGCTGCTGCTGCTGCTGTTGCCGCTGCTGCTCGAGCTGCTCTTCCTCTGTACACTAGCTGGACTGTTACATCCACAGGAGTGTAAGGGGTAGAGAGAGAGAGCGAGAGAGACAGAGAGAGTACACGGAAAGAGGACGGAAGAGCAGCAATTGCCATAGGATTTGCATGTCAGTAGTGATATACTGAGAACTGCCTCCCAGGCAAGGGCAGAGCTGACCAATGCTTCAACCCAGCTGGGAGCGCCACATCACAGCTCTATTAGCATCATACTGCTGCTTGTGTGTGCGGGTATTTGCCTAATCTTGATGTGTATGTGCGCCTGTCTGGGTGAGGCTCTTATCTGCAGGTTTCATCTGCCTGTGTGTGTGTGACCTAGCTTCATCGTGGCACTGAATGCTCACCCTGTTTGGCTGGGGTAATTGAATGGCAGGGAAAAAAGTGACAGCTGGTGACTGGAAGAAGTCAAGAGCTCTTTGTACTGGAACCGGGGCCCTTTTTCGTGATAGAACCACGAAGATGTTTCTGCACTTATAAAAGTCTGAAAAAATGATTACAGAGACACTTGCTCTGGGTTACAGCTGCGTTCAGCCCTTTCAAAGAAATATAAACAGAAGAACTGTTAGAAATCTTGTGCGCACAAATTTGCAACGCCCCAAGATGACAGTAAAGAAAAATGCCTTTCACAAAAATGCATAATCATTACTTAACTGCCTTCAGGGCACAGGAATATGCCTGCTGCTTTTTTGGGGGCCTTCTGACATTACAAACACACATCCACATGATGAAAAAAGAATGAAGAATTAATGTATTTTCAAATGGCACAACTCCCAAACCAGCAGCGAACTTAGCGGTGATATTTGTGTACAATTACCATTTTCTCTTGGCTGGGCTCCACACTGCCATCCAGAGATGATTCTGCATATCTCTGACAATTTCTCGCTTTTAGATATAAAAAATTCATCCTCATACAACAACTGATCTTTTTAATATTACACAGTAAAATGCACCTTTCCATGTGAATACAGAAATGTCAGCAGTAACAACAAATGTGACAGGCAAAGCAAAAAAAAAAAGTTAGAGCAGGTGGGTTGCAAAGCAGCTTTTAGTGGAGCAACTGTAGACATGCCATAGACACTTAAATAGCAGACCCTGTATAAGATTCGTCAGCTGGATAGAATAGAAGGGTATCTGCTGAGGCATCAGGTCATGTGGGGCGGCACTGAGATCAGCCGGGGTTGCAGCTGCAGGGTTGCAGCCAAGCTTGACTTGACCTGTATTTGGCCAGTAATTTTCAAGAATCACAGAAGACGCCAAATTAAAAAAAAAAAAAAAATGTCACCGAATTGAATCATGAGGTCTTCTTTGGTCACAGTTGCTCATTTGATTGACAAGATGGGCAATGCCATAGTACACCAGAAGCTGCTCCTTTAAGATGGGTAACGAGTACTGCAATTTAAAAATATTTCAGATTTATTCTTACCGTGTACGAATGAACGCATGTTTAAAATAAAAGAGTGGGTTAGAGCTACTTTCAAAACGAGGACAATTCACTATTTGCTGCTTGTGCCACGAGCCGTTCAATGACATTCGTGTATGTGAATCCAACAAGGACAAACAGTCTTTCTACCCGAGGGATTGCGCCTATTGATCTCAGGCAGACTTTGGCTGAATTTTGACTTTGCAGCGCTGTGATTTAGTGCTGACCTTGCATGCAGAGCAGCTAATCCTGAAAATGTTTGTTTGGAGAGAAGAATGATAAGGAGGGAAGGGGGGAAAAAAAAAAAAGGTCCTGCTGTTTTGCATTCTGAGAACAATATAATGAACTGCTGGAAAAATAAATAAATCAAGCAAACAAAAAAGTGCTGGGGTTTAAATTCGTAGAAAGCCAGTAATGAGGGGGAGCTGTAATGCAGCTAGCCAAGAATACTAACTAACACTTGTGGAAGCTGTGACAAATTAACACGAGTGTTCCTCACCGGTCAGTCCATTGACCAAAGGAGGCCTGTCTTCTTCCTCTTCCTCCTCTGGTGCAGTGCTGTCCTTTCTATCCATCTTGCTGACCGAGGTTGTGCGCTTCCTTTGGACTTCCGTGTCAAAATCCTCATCAAACAGAACCTGGTCCACCAGGTCTGGCTGTACAGGGCTGGGTTCCGCAGGGGGCTTAGGGGTCCCATAGTAGTTGCCTGGGAAGAAGAGAGGGAGACGGAGACAATAAAATACATTCTTTAATACATTTTTTTTTTTTAAATATGTGCAAGCTTTCTTGATTAATTTCATCATGTAACCCTAACCCCCACCACTTATCTATACACTTACTCATGTACAACACTTACGCTCGGCTAACCCACAATCTGCTTCTTACCTTAACCCTCAGAGATTTAGAAATCGCTGGGCAGCCTCCGCTTTGAAGAAACCTTATTTAAATGTAGTCACTGCGATTTTACCAAAATGCACACAGACACAGCGAGAAATGTTTCCTATGGCATTAAGAGAGGTTCTTTTTTCGCTTTATAGTGTACTACTGAAAGAGAAGACGGAGCTACACACAAAACCATTTTGTTGGCAGCAGACCAAGAAGAGATTGTATCACCTAACCTGCGGAAGATGATTACATTTCTTTAAAAAGGCAGATGGGAGCTGTTGTTACCTACAAATTCTATCTGGCAGAGCTTTACTGGTTTGGGAAAAATGAGGCCAAGGATTTGCTGTTGTAACCCTCAAATTTCAGGTTCTGAAAAGGAAGAAAGAAAAAAAAGCCTCTATTTTTTTCCCCCCACTTTCTGCTAGATGCCAATATCACCATCAATACTGACCCGCAGTACCATATGCTCCATCAGGTCCACTGACTTTTCTTTAAAAAACACACACATATTGTCATATTTACTACTTCACTCACAGGCAAACCTTATGCCAAGGTAGGATCTCAGGCACTTGATTGCCCCTTTAAGTCCGTCAGCTTGCCTTTGCTGTCATGCCGCCGCCTAAGGCAGCTAACCGTCTTATTCCACAGAGCAAGCCTTTGTCTTTTCTCAACTACAAAAAAAAAGGGGGTGACCCACTTACCACTCACCACCTTCTTTCTTTGTGCAAAAGAATAAGGCCACAAGAACCGAGAAAAACAGTTCGGAAGGTATGGTACAAGTATCGATTGTCCTCCAGCTTTTGTGTGGGATTGCCGTGTGCTGTGCTATGCTTTGTCTGAGTAGCTGAACATTGTTTTGTAACAGTTAAATGGCATATCAGGGAGTGGAAAGATACTGTGACAAAGTAGTCTGTGGGGAGGAGGGAAGCGAGAGAAGGGGCACTCGCTCACTGATTTTTGTGCAAATAGAATTAAGTTCCACACTGAGGAACAGTCGCCCTCTCTTTTGTTTTAATGTCTCATTTAAATAAATAAATACTCAAAAACCCATCAAATTATTGCTTTCCGCCTTAAAAGCAAAACAAAAAAACGATTGCAATGCACGCAATATTACCATGAATGTAAAGTGTAAAGCCGTCGAGACTTAATATCTAAATAACGTTTTTAATTAATTATGATATAATAAAGAAAAAAAAAACCATCCTAGAGTCATAATAAGAATTGCATAATAATTGAGTCAGGTAAGTGGATTAATCCTTATTTAATTTATAAAGTATTAATATCAGAACCAATTGGTTACTAGGTTTGTAATTAATAGAAAGCTTAATCATGGAATAAAAATTGGGGGAGGTTAATTAGAAGCGGTAATTTGCTCGCTCCACTCGAGCTCCTGAAGCTCACACAAAGCTTAGCGTAGCTTCTGTGAGCACCCCGGCGCAAAGAGCAGGGAGGCATTGGTCAAAATAAGGAAGCACATTGAAATAGAGTGTGTTGTAATTACTGTGTACTAACGAGCGACAATATTTCAATTTTTAATTCTGTTAATATTCTAATCTTTCTTTTAATGTGATGACTGCATATGTTATATTTGATCTCAACAAGACAGAACAGCTAGATCAAACAGGCAGGATTTTTTTTTATTCTAACATCAATAACAAAGATATCTGTGAAAAAAAACAAAAACAAATAATGAATAAAATATTAAGTAATAATTAATATACAAAAAGCACAACTGCAAATTATAACAGCAAAAGACTAAAGAGAAACCAGAGAGGCTGTATTTACTGTTGCATACATTCAAAACTGACTGAACAGCAGAACTGCGTAGGTTCAGCTGTGCTTCTTCTGTGCAGACACAGGAGGAGGAGACACCCAGGACTCAGTCTCCCTCTCTCCTTCCCTCCCTCTCAAATTGTGGCAGGATGCACACCAGGTGGACAGACATCCACACAACAACTGAAGTAAAACAGCACGAAGTCACATTACATTTCTTCTGTTTTTAGATTGTTTTGTTTTTGCTTCTTTACCGTTTTATAGCCAACGCATTTTATCCACTCTTCTGAACTGCTGAAGACCACTAAACACTAAATAAATATTTCCCAACAGTGACATTACTTCATGCATTATTTAATATATAAGCCTAGAAGCTATTTTAGATTATTTTTGGACAATTTATGTCTATGTAAAAGGTTCAAGAATTTTCCCTCAGGATTAAAAAGTTCTTATCTGGAAGGCAGCAGACAGTGAAGAGATGACACAAAAAAGTTCAGTTCTTCTTTTGATTGTATTTTTGACAGTCAATTTGCAGATTTTGCTATTTTTTTGCAAGAGTTTTACACTCCATTAATAAGTACTCTGCCTCCATCGCCTTATTAAAATCTTTAACACAGTCCAACAAACGGTCTGACCACCTTTGGATCAAATCTAGCGATCCAAAATCTTGACAGTTTGTAAGTAATTGCAGCCTGGACATTTCCTGCTATTCTTTCCCTAACAATAAACCCCATATTAATTATTTGGGAATTATTCTCCCTTTTTTCTCGTTATCACGAGTGAGAAAAAAGGATTAACAGATGTTTAACACGTCCGTATCAAGACGAGGGAAAAATCAGTCCTGATTTTAATAGGAGCTGATCACCTTTTGGCAACCCCGATGATGTCAGAGTAGTCACCATAAATCTTCCACCTTAATTACTGCCTAAGATAAATGGACTGTTCAAGCTCAGAAGAAAGTAGAGAAAGAAAAAAACTGTGCTAACAGCTCCCCATGACAACGTGTCCATGACAGAAATAGACACCTGTTGGCATGGGCTCTTATTCAACCAATCAACGTGGTGTGGTCGAACATAAAATGTAACAACAAGCAGCAAAGCGGGGAATGAAATCGCAGTAAGAATTACTATACTATCATTTTTACAACAAGCTAGTGCCTAATAGCAGATCAAGCTTCCAACCTTGGGGTTCCAAATTGCTGTAAGTCACCCACTGACAAACATTTGATGAGATTCATACGCATCTCAGTACTTGAGGGAAAGTTTGTCTCAAATACAGAAATCAGCGGATCAAAATATTGCAATCCATCATCGACAGGCTTATGCAATTTTAATCTCGCCTCCCCCTTTGTCGCAGAGCGGGAAAACGACGAGAGACATCCTCAAAGAACTGACAGTTTCGGCATAGTGTTGCATTAAAGCACTTGTTAGATGGGTGGTGAGTGGTTGGTGGGTCGTACAAAGCGAAGCCATTTTCATTTTAACATTCTCAGCTAACACTTGGTTGGCGCCGTCAGTGAATTACGCAGCCATTCACTCATACTGCACACGCAAGGTTGTGTTTGCTGCCAGTGAAAAAGTAGTTTCACGTCAAAGAACAAGTTTCTAAACTTGCTTCCCGCACAAAGGCTGCCGTTCCCCAGAGACCCCAAGCTGAAATCCATCCACAGTCTTTGTGTGTTTATTGATGGGAAAGAATGTGTATACAGATTGTGTGGTGTGTGTAGATGTCGTGCCATCTGTTTTAGTCAGCAGCTGCCAGCATACAGTATCACATCTCCAACTTGTGAGCATCTGAATAAAATGCACGTACAACTGTTACCAGAATTATATTTGCAGGGATTAACTCCTCTAAATCTTACTTTATCCTTCAGAGAAACTTTCACTGTGAGCTCGACGGAGGAAAAATTCATGATGTCGGGGTCACTTAGTGATGGGAATTGCTAGCAAATGCTTTGTGGGGATGTTTTCAAAGACAAAAGGAAATTGGAGACATCCCTTACACTGTGGAAGTTTGGGAAAACCTCTTAAGGATTTATGCTCTGGTTCAGCTCTCACCACAACCACCCCTCCACCCTTACCGCATTTATCCCGCTGACTCTTTGAACCCACCGGCCGCAGTCGCGGACCCTCATTAATCATTGAGGATGGCCTTCTACTCTCTTGGGTAGTGCCCAGTCTGCCCAGGCCTCATCACTGATTGCTTGTGCCTCAGGCGGGTGAAGCCTCTCTTATGCTCCAGCCTTGGCACTGGGTTTAGGCCCTGCTTGGCATGGATGCCCACACTTCACAAGCCAACCTTGTCAACCCCGCTTTCTCCTGCTCGCTGCCCATGTGTTTGTGTGCATGTGTTTGTGTGGTGTGCAGCTTAGCAATCTACCATTGACCTGCCTCTCATAAATTAACTTCCTTTCTAGTTTACGTTCATTTCCTCAGTCTGTGTTGTGACACCCAAAATATATTACACATCATTCCTATCTTCACATTCATCCCTATTTTTCTTATTGAGCTCGTCAATCCTAACCTGACTTTTTTTTCTCCTCTATACCTTTTATTTTCTCCAATTTCAATTTATCTTTGCTTGTTTGCCTCTCTCTTTCTCGTTAATATTATTTGGGCATGTGCAAAAATCATATTAATTTGAGTCCTGTGCCACAAGAATAGGCATATGCAGCAGCTGCCAGTATAGCACCTTCACACTCTCCCTCGCCTGTGACTTCTGGCCTGTTGCCCTGTTATAAATCTAATCCACAGCTGTGTAGCTTTGCCTCAGAACTTCACAAAGCCTATAAGACAAAAATATCCTATTATAAAACGGTTGTACGCAATGTGGCTGAACAAGGGGACAGTAAATGGTCATTTCTTCTCCAGTAAAGTCTATGATTGTCATGGGGGATGAATTTAGTATTGCAGAAACAAAAGGGATTTCATCATTTTCCGCCCCTGTCAAACCATCCCCTGGTGGGCCTGCAACTTCAGACTGCAACTGTCAGCTATAAAGACCCTGGCGCTGCCTTGTCTGTAAATCATGTCCTGTTCTTTTTCCTCATTCTCAGTCTTCATCCTCAGTATGTCATTATGTACTGTTTTATATTTGCGCTGCACCAAGCAAGCCATTTTTGCACTGACCTGTGATTATACCTTCTAACAGGTAATCAAGGTTATGTTTCCCCTGGCAGGCTTGTTAAATGCAATCACGGAGCGTATCCAGCTCCATATAAGCCACCGATTTAAGTAGTCCACTGAAACTAATAATTACAGCATAATAGGATCTCGTGGCATCAGGAATTCATATTAAATGAATGTTGAGCAAAACAAAAGAAATAATAAGATATTAAAATTAAAACAATGCTGGAATTTTCAGATGAAATCCAATTAAATCAGCCGTACCAGACCTAGTGTTTTATTGACTTTTGCTGGTCCATTTCCGCTTGCAGCCTCTGTCATAAATGATTCATAATACTGGCTTTTCTGTACCTTGCGCAGCGAGAGGTAGAAAGTCGGATATGCCCTAATTCACATACACGCAGACATCTAAATCAATCTGGGTTCCAGCGCAAGTGTTACACTTTGACACTTTCATCGCGCTGTAAAACAAATACAAAATAATGTGTATGTTTTTGGGGTAGTCCGAGTTTCTCCGTTCAATTCCCCAACAGCTGACTCAACTGTTATGCTAATGCTACGCTGGAATGCAGACAGCAAGACTGTTGAAAATGTAATGGAGTGATCGCACACACAAACACAATTTTCCTCTTTTATGCTTAGTTAAGTATTTTCATATTAATGGCCTTTTCAAATAACTTCCCATTATTGTTTAGTGAGTTGAAAACCTGTCTGTGAAATGCGCTTTTTTTTTTTTTTTCCTCCAAATACCGGCATCAGCAGAGCAGCAGGAGTGAGTTTCTGTCTTGGTTACAGATTAAGCATGGCTACAGCATGCTACTGTTATTCACAGGTCTGGAGGATTAGTCACAGAGGTGAACACTGCTGTCCAGGTCAATGTTTCCATTTAAAGAGCCACATATATGGTATTATTAGTGTAGAGTGTGGATATAATGTCCACAAAAAGCACTAGGCATGTCATGAGAGGGAGAGGGAGTGATAAATGGTGACTGACTGCAGTGAAAAAGTAGGTTGGGATGGAGTGTGGTTTTCCCTGAACTTTTGACATTCAAAGTTCAGTTCAATTTACTACAGAGCTTGTCCCACAAGAAGGAAACAGTTTTCACAGCAAGACAGGATATCAACAATAAAAACACAAAAAACAAGTCATACACAATGCGGATACTAGGCCCATTATCCAATAATACAAAGTCTCTATGTGACTTAATAGCAACAAATACCACTAAGAATAAGGCAAATGTGCTACAGGCTTCACAGGATCTCTGAAAACATGCATTATCAGATAATGTGCATGCTGTACATGTTCAAAAAATGTGCTTCTGTGTGAATGGGCTCTTAAAGTTAAATTTTACCATCTATAATACACAGCCTGGAGCTACTAGTAAATGATCTGAAGTAGATGACTAACTAACCAAGGGCAAGTGTGGTCAGATATTTCCTGCTTTAAAGTATGTCTATCTGCAGGTCTGTGTGAAAGTTTATCTAGCAAAAGGCTCGGCATTAATAATTAACTTTCTGAGGATTTCTGGTTCTGGTCCGTTCAAAAACACACACAGTAGTGTTACATTAGGCAGAAAAGGACAGAGGAGATCCATTATTTATTCTGATGACTGGCTCATACACTCAGGGTTGGAGGGCCAGTCTCTCAGGGACAGAGAGCAGATGAAAGAGCTTTTACATAGCCAACACATTTTCAACATCGTGTGTAAGTGGCTGGGGTAAAGTCATCTAGGGATAGATTATCTCCAGTTCTTTCATATTTAGGATGACATTTTAACGACATGGGCAATGAGCTGATTTCACCTGATGACCTAATGGTGCACAGCTCAGCAAATTCACGAGAGAACTAATAACCAGCAACCTGGTGCTTGGAATGGACTGGGCCAATGAACTGTACTCTGTAAAAGTTGAGCCTTACCGCTGCAACAAGCACATCTCAAAAAGCGTAACTTTTACTTTGAAGGGAAACGGTGTCTGTTTCTGTTTTCACTACTGCTTTGCAAGTAGTTTATGAGTGTTTGCAGAAAAGTCGGCATCTTCCATGCAAACTACTGGCAACTGTGGCAACCTGCTAGTGACCAAAGCAGTTGCAAGGAGGTTTTAGGTGCAGCACTATGAATACCTATTTGCAACTAATTTCATGCTAGCAACTGCCAGCAACCCCTTGCAAACCAGTTGCTGGTGGTTGCCTTGGGGTCACTGACCAGTCCCTAGGTCTGCATGAATGAGGCTTTAGCAATCAATTTCACAGCGACTGCTAACAACCTCTAGCAAACTGGTCACATATTTTTCCTTCGTGACCAGTGGTTGCCAGATAGTCACCGATCAGTCTCTAGACCCGTGTGACTGAGGCTTTAGCTAAACTATCCCTATAATATTATGGTATTATTTTGTTTGATAAAAAGCTACTGAACAACTGGCATTTACTACAATTAATAATCTGAAAAAAACCTGAAAAAACAAATTCCTTCATTTAATAGTTAAATACCATAATTTTGGAAATACCATTTTTTTTGTTTATCCCTTAAAAGTACACTATCTATACAGACTCCCTCCAAAATTTTGTGTGCATTGCGTTGAGTTTGAGAACGTACCATCATAGGTGCCACTCTCCAGAAGCAGTCCACTTTCTTCCAGTTCACGGAACTCCCCCACACTGATGAAATTGTAGTCTACTCCTGGAACTTCCCCCTCCCTGGGCTGCCGAGTGGTACCTGCCAACAATGACAAAGTTTAATACAGCAGGAATATCCAAACAAGTGGAATGTGCCACTCACTGCCAGGGTGGGAGTGGGGGTTGGAAGTGACACTGAATGCAACATGCCCACAGGGATGTGATTCAAGTCCAAATACAATGCTCAGGGGAGAATCTGTGTCTACAGATTCATGAATAGTCAACAAAGCTGGGACAGCAAAGCAATGAATTCATTATTCAAATATGAAGCAGAGGAAAAAAAATGTCCTCTACACAGCAACACTACTGCCACAATACAGAAGAAGTATGAGTGATGACAGATGACAGGATTTTTACTTATACACTTTGACACTGTGTAGAACAGCACCACTTTAATTATTTAAGGTCAAATTAGGAAAAGATTTAAAACTCTCTGTTGACCTTCTGCGTATTTCTTAAATAATAAGACCGTCTGTTTATTTGCTCTGTAAAGAAATTAGTTTCTCCCTAAAAACCGTATGTGCAGCCTTGTGCAGTACCACTTTTGATTTGTCAGCATAATGCTACTTGAATAAAATGTTTGTTTATGCAACACATTTTATGGGATCTCATATTAACAACCAATCAAAACTGAATTTGTAAACTCACAGATTCAACTCAAACTACAATACTGTCACCTCAAAGCCCTTTCCATTGACATACAGGAACGGCCTCAATAATTGTTTCCTACACTGAAAAAGATTTGCTTGTGTTAAAAGTGTGAAATGTTAAAAGTTCTAGAATAAAAACAACAACAACAACAACAACACAACAGTGACATGCCACACTGTATTAATTCAATGCAATTTTATTAATATAGCGCCAAATCACCACAAACAGTTGCCTCAAGGTGCTTTATATTGTAAGGTAAAGCCCCTACAATAATTACAGAGAAAACCCAGTGATCAAAACAACCCCCTATGAGTAAGCACTTGGTAACAGTGGAAAGGAAAAACTCCCTTTTACAGGAAGAAACCTCCAGCAGAATCAGGCTTGGGGAGGGGCAGCCATCTGCCATTGAGGTTGAGAGGGAGAAAGGACAAAAGACATGCTGAGGAATAGAGCCAGAGATCAATAATAACTAGTGATTAAATGCAGAGTGGGGTATAATCACAAAGGGAAAAGAGCTGCGTGAAAATGAAATACTCAGTGCATCATGGGAACCCCACAGCAGCCTAGGCCTATTGCAGCATAACTAAGAGAGTTCGGGGGTCACCTGATCCAGCCCTAACTATAAGCTTGATGAAAAATGAACATTTTTATCTTAATCCTAAAAATAGAGAGAGTGTCCGTCTCCCGAATCCAAAGTGGGAGCTGGTTCCACAGAAGAGGGGTCTGAAAGCTGAAGGCTCTGCCTCCTATTCTGCTTTTAAGTATCCTAGAAACCATAAGTAAGCCAGCAATCTGAAAGCAAAGTGCTCTGTTGAGGTAATATGGTACTATGAGGTCTTTCAGATAAGATGGGGCCTGATTATTCTGATTAAGAGATGCTGCAAATTCAAGAAAACAGTTCTACATATTTGTTTAATATGTGCATTGAAGGACATATCCTGGTCAAAAATGATTCCAAGATTCCTGACAGTGTTACTGAAGGCCAAGTTAATGAAATCCAGAGTAAGTATCTAGTTAGACACAATGTTTCTAAGCTTTGTAGGGACGAGTATAATAACTTCAATTTTATCTAAATTTAGAAGCAGGAAATTAGAGGTCATCCAGGCCTTTATGTCTTTAAGACATTCCTACAGTTTAACTAATTGGTGTGTCATCTGGCTTCATGGATAGATAAAGCTGGGTATCATCTGCATAGTAATGAAAATATATGCAATGCTTTTTTAATAATAGTGCCTAAGTGAAGCATAGTGTAAACAGAATTGGTCCTAGCAAAGGACCCTGTGGAACTCCATAATTAAACTTTTTGTGTTAAGAAGACTCGCCATTTCCATGAACAAAGAGGTCTAGCAAGACAAGCACAGAGATGAGTCCACTGTCAGATGCCATAAGAAGATAATTTGTAACCTTCACTAATGCCGTTTCTGTGCTGTGATGAATTCTGAAACCTGACTGAAGCTCTTCAAATAAACCATTCCTCTGCAGATGATCAGTTAGCTTTTTTACAACTACTCTTTCAAGAATTTTTGAGAGAAAAGGAAGGTTGGAGATTGGCCTACAATCAGCTAAGACAAGTGGGTCAAGTGATGGCTTTTGAAGTAATGGTTTAATTACTCCCATCTTAAAGGCCTATGGTACGTAGCCAATTAATAAAGACAGATGGATCATATTTAAGATTACATCATTAATTAATGGTAGGACTTCTTTTAGCAGTCTTGTAGGGATGGGGTCTAATAGACACATTGATGGTTTGAAGGAAGTAATTATTGAAGTTAACTCAGATAGATCAATTGGAAAGAGTCTAGATAAATATCAGCAGTAAAGAAAGTAGCTGAATATAAGATGGTTATGAATATTTTTTTTCCTCTAATGGTTAAAATTATATTTGTGAAGAAATTCATCAAGTCACTACTAGTTAGAGTTAAAGAAATACTTGGCTCAACAGAGCTCTGACTCTTTGTCAGCCTGGCTACAGAGCTGTAAAGAAACCTGGGGTTGTTCTTATTTTCTTCAAATAGTGATGAATAGTAAGATGTCCTAGCTTTACGGAGGGCTTTTTTTTTTTAATAGAGCAACAAACTCTTTTTCCAGGCTAAATGAAGATCTACTAAATTAGTGAGACGCCATTTCCTCTCCAGCTTACGGGTTATCGGCTTTAAGCTGCACGTTTGTGAGTTATACCACAGAGTCAGGCACTTCTGATTCGAGGCTCTCTTTTTCAGAGAAGCCACAGTATCCAAAATGTACACAGTGAGGACGTAAAACTACTGACGAGATAATCGACCTCACTGGGAGCAGAGTTAAGGTAGCTGCTCTGCACTATTGAAGAGGATAATAATGGAGGAATTATATCCTTAAACTTAAAGCACTTTCAGAAAGACATCTACTGTAATAAAATGTATTTCCCTCTGCTGTGTAATCCATTAATGTAAATGTTATTAAGAAATGATCAGACAGGGGTTTTAAAAAGTTAAGTCCTCAGTTCCTATTCAATATGTCAGAACAAGATCCAGAGTGTGATTAAAGTGGTGGGTGGGCTCATTCACATTATGAGAGCCAATTGAATCTAATAATAGATTAAATGCAGTGTTGAGGCCGTCTTTTTCAGCATTTTATCCATTTAATTATTAACAAATGCCAGTGGTTATGGTCAGTGGCTGTTGCTTTGCCTAAAACAGTCTTTGAGCAAGAAGGGTTCAAGTTTCCAAATTCTCTTTTTTCCCCCCTCTTTTTACAATTATTTTCCCCCCTAAAACACACTGCCATACAGCACTTGCAATTCAAAAAGTCATTAAGTAGTTATGTGCTGCAACTGTGATTTAAAAAAAGTGTCACATTTTGCCTTGTTGATGGTCTCAATTGCAAGACACTGAAAACATACTGTTATGAAAATAATTTTATGCTCCCTAACACGCCAGCTGCGCTTAGCATCATCTTAGATGTAATCAGGCCTTTTGAAATACCTCAGCTAAACCACTCTGCTATCTGACTGCACTGCAGGCACGAGGGATTTTAACTCGGAGCTTAATAGGAACCCATCCCCATTCTTCATTTTCTTTCTGTGTCAACATCCATCCTGACTGCAGTATGAGCAATCACATCTGAAACTGCTTAGTCTCTTGCAAAGGCAATCTTTTATTCTGTCAAACAGAGCTATCAGATGAGAGCAATAAAAATCCCCAAAAGAAGATATATGAGCTCATTTTTGGAAGAAGGAATAGGGAAATAGGGCGGTTCGGTGGCGTGGTGGTCAGCACTGTTGCCTCACAGAAAGAAGGTCCTGGGTTCGATTCCACTGTGTTTGCGTGGGTTTTTTCCGGTTTCCTCCCACAGTCCAAAGACATGCAGTAGGTGGAGTTAGGTTAATTGGTGATTCTAAATTGCCCACAGGTATGAATGCGAGTGCGAATGGTTGTCTGTCTCTCTGTGTTAGCCCTGCGACAGACTGGCGACAGGGTGTACCCTGCCTCTCCCCCTATGACAGCTGGGATAAGCAACATGACTGCAGAAGGTAGCAACAAAACAAAACAAAAAACAATGCTATTACACTTTAGAACATGAAAGGGATAACAGAACTAAAACTGTATGAGCAGTTTGCAGTTCAGTTACGGTTAGGCAGCGGAGAGAGACGGCTGAAACTGCTACCTGAAAAAGAGCAGTGGGAGAAGGAGCTTTGAAGAGAAGACCAGAAGAAATTTGCTGCCAATTCTCACTGGAAAACACAGTAGTGTTTTAACTTCTAGTTCATGTGCTTGATTTTTTTTTTTTTTTTGAAGAGATGAAACAATTGTACGAAAACAATACAGGACCAAAGCAAAAGAACAACAAAAAGTAATTGTAGTTACTAGGTCTATGGGGGTTATTCCGGCTTCACATCAAAATCCAGCTCTCCAGTGTTAGGTGTGAACTGTACTTTTTTTGTGCACTTTGTTAGTCGTGAACTGTATTTTGCAGGTTGAACACCCACTCAGTGGAGCGCCAGAAGAAGTGACAAGCATTTGCCAACAAGATGCTAATTGCAGCAAAACTGAAAAGAAGGGGGGGGAAAAAAGAAGCAGAGGGACTGCCATTTGTAAAGTGACAGATGCCAGATCAGACTGTGTGCGCTGTAAGAGTTTGACTGTAATATATGATAAACACACTATAAATCAGAGCACTAATATGAAGGGACATAGCAATGCGGGTGTTGGTTCAATAGCTACAGCGAATACACAACAAACACTCAAAATCAAAAGCTTCTGATCATGATCAGTTCAGTTTTTTCAGTCTTTTTATTTAAAAAAAAAATCTATCACTAAGAATGTATTCAATATTGTATGCAGTTTATTCTTCTAATCTTTTCTACGTATATTTAAGTGATGAATTATATCACTGCGACAACTATATGCTGTCTTTTGTTTCGCTTCTCAAAACAGAAACTGCAATGACTGAAAACCTGAGGCACTTTTATTTTTACCTTTGCACCATTCTTCCTCCGTGTTTTATCGTGCAGCGGGACTAGTGGAGCCGAGTGCTGTGCCGCGATGGATATTAACACCCAGGGAAGGACAGAGATAGTAGAGTGTGGAGTTGGGTGTTCGGATTTAGAGAAGCTTCAAGGATTTTGTGGCGACCTAGACCCCTGGTACCGTCTTGAGCCCCTGTTTGTGTGAGGCAAGAGTGACACTTAATGAAGCTTCGCTGTGTGCAGCAGAAGAGCGAAGTCATACTTCTGTCACTCAGAAATGCTATTTGGAGGGCTGTAATGAGCACATGGCATCATGCTGTAGTGGCTATTTAGGCTGCTCACAGGGTCACTTTGGCTGAGTGCACTGTGATAAGCCACTGGCGCAGGCCTGAATGAGCAGAGTGGACAGGGGACATATGCTGAGCTACTGAAGCCAGACTACAGTGTTGATGGCACAAGTTTTTATATCTTCTACAATAACTCACTCAAGTAGACCCAAACGTACAGAATTAGGCGCAACTAGGACAACATTCGCTTCCAAACTGTGATAAGCGTTGCGATAATGTGAGAAAATTTAGCATGTGCATTTTATTTAAGATAAGAAAGACTGAGATGTTATATTTATTAAACTGTAATTAGGCAAGGAGGTCTCATGATTAAACTGTAAATTACTGTGCAACTTCCATGACAGCGATCGCGATGGTTCCACGAGATAGAAATTTTTTTTTTTTAATCTCAAATTAAATCAGTAACACTTCTTAAAACGCACCTTCAACCATCTTATGAGTAACTTCCACCCCCCCTAAGCAAAATGTCAGGAAAGAAAGATTTCCAAATGCTAACTGAGAGTTGCACAAATAATAAATGCTGTCTCAAGCAATGGATAAATGGAAATTTTTGTTTTGTTTTGATTTTTTTTAAACTCAGCTGTGCAGCGCAGAGAACTGCAGCTGCTCTTTCATTTACGCCTGTTGGCCTTGTTGTCCATTTTTAAATCACTCGGGTATAAACACAAAATCGCTCTAAAAGAAGCAGTGGAGCAGGAACTGATACGGGGGGAAAACTCAGGAGGAGAACGCAAAGAGAGAGTGAAGAAAATGTATAATTACTCTTTCCTGCCTTTAACTCTAATATAACCAAGGCCTGACAATAATTAGAAACTGACAAACTTCTCCCTTAATTAAATATTTCATATAAACAGGGACAAAAATCAATTATTAAATATGAAAGCACACAAAGTGTGTCATCCCGTTTCATTTCAATAGTTTCTTTTGCACAAGCACTTCAGTCTTAAAGTATATTTTATTGATGGTGGATAGTCGTCCATATCAAAGACTATTCAGGTTTTCCTGCCTTCAATAAGCCTACGACTGTGTGCGTTTACAAATGTTGGTAAGATCAGGAAGTTAAAATTGAAGAACCACAGTTCATACTATTGAACTGATGAGGGGGAGGGAAGGAGCAGAAAACAAGTTGAAGCGGTTTCTCTGGATAAAAGCATAGGGAAAGCAGGGAGGGAAATAGTTAGCAGGTAGTGGTACAGATGAGAACAGACCAGGCTCCATCTGGAGGGGTGAGAGGGCAACAAGCAGACCCAGACAGAGAGAGGAGACTGAAGGCCCCAAGGCTGAGGAAGCTACTCACAGGGAATGGTGCGCAGGTACAGGTTGTCCCTAATCACCTGCTGGAGCTTATGGTCCAGGGAGCCCTTCTGAAACTGCAGGCTGAGGTAGTGACGCAAATCAGTATTCAACACTTTACCTAAAGGGGAAGAGAAAAAAAAATCGAGTTAGTCAAATTAAGTTAGAATTCATACAAGAGGGCCTCTTAAAAAGTTAGTCAGAACTTTTATTTTAAAACCAACAACGCTGTAAACCTCTAATGAACGACACCTGCTGCAATCCCCAAATCAAAAAGCCCTCGCCGGGACAGCAAACATATGTACCTGAGACTGCGTGATTAGATGCAGATGGCATAGACGAAACTTTAAAGCCGACATTAGGGTTGCAACTTGCAAGTCTAAGTTTTGCAGTGCAATAATTGCCATCATGTTATCACATTAATATACAGAATAAACCTTAAAGGAATGAAAATTTTTTTTTTTTTTTACCCAACATTTTAATTAAAAATGTTATTTTTGATAGATGGTCGAGAATGATTCACAGGGTAAGTCATACACTTAGTCCACAGTACAAACGATAGACCTAGCTTCCAGATCAGAAAAATGAAAACAGGAGGATTAGCCATGCTCACTGCATAACGACTTGTGATCGACCAGTTGTTAGCCAATGAACAAGCAGCTCACAGCAAGACCGGCACCGCCTCATCATGGCGGTGGTGAAAATGCTAAACTCAAGCCTTCAAAATGCAACATCAGAAACCAATGGATGATGTCACTGTAGCTACGTCTTAGATCTCTGAAGCTCGTTTTTTTCTCCAGTACTGTAGGTACAGTCAATCTAACCCATCTGCGGATGTAATTATGTAATTTAAGATCTGCTAAAGAACAGATGATTTTTTTAATTATGTCCTGATTGCTAAAACCTTAGAATTTAAGGAGGATGTACTTCCTTATTCACACGACTATAAGTTAATCTATAATAATTTTCATACTAGAGCACACACTTACATCGGAATGCAAACCTATTAGTCACATGTCATTAAATATTAACGTGGCTCTGTCACTAAAATCCAGATGCGTGAAAAAAAAAAGGCAAGAGCATAACATTAGCGCCGATGTTTCTCAGGAGCAACAGCGGTTTAATTGAAGTCTGAGGAGTGATCTGATTAAACATTAATTCGGCAATTTTGTAATAATTCATGACAAAAAGCAAGAACACAAAAGGCAAGAACACAACATTAGGCTGGTTGTTTTTCAGTAGCAACGGCGAAGGAAGCCAAGTCTGAGAAAGTGGCTGCAAGAAAGAAGAATTACAGTTCTCCTTGGAGTGACGGAACATCAGAGCGGGAACAGAGAGATGAAGAGAGAGAAAAGAAACAAAGAGCAAAATCCCTTGTGCTTGTTTGCTATAGTAAGGCTCTTCCACTGTGTGGTCTCAAGCTGTGTGTGGAGCAGGAGTTGCTTTCTCAAGAAGGGCCGTGCAGGATGTGCTTTGAATATGCCTTCACTAAGACTGCGGGCATCAAAGCTCATTCTCTCTCTGCTTAGCAGGGGGCACGCAATTAACCTTACACAGCTGACTACAGGAGCGAGACCAAGGATCAATCGTCACGCCATTTGTTTTGTGTTGGGACTTTATTTTTTTTTCTGTCTCAAAACAGCACTTTGATCAAAATCAAGTCTCGTATTCTACATCTGTCCTTTTTCCTTTTCTTTTTTCGTGCTGCCTTAAATACAGAAATGCAAGGCCAGAATGTGACAATGGCTGCCAGAGTCTCTGACAGAAGTGGTAAGATCCTGCAGAGATCTTCTCCAAACGAGGAAATGTTGACAAATCAAGCATAAGTCAGGCAGTGAATGACAGACTCCAAATGAGATCTCCATTAAGCTGCTGTGGGAAGCATAAGTCAGTCACACAGTACACTTCTTCCAGCAGAAATAGTAAATATGTGATTTTACAGCTTGTAAGAGATTCTGCTGTTGGTTCATCTGCTCATAAATATTTTGTCATATTGCTCAGTATCAGTATTTTAATAATCAGCTACTAAAAAGTCACTAAGTTTTTCTCAACTGCATTCAAGTCTATTCACCCATCTACACACACACACACACACACACACACACACACACACACACACACACACACACACACACACACACACAC
>JAVDPK010001033.1:450493-466823 GCA_034780415.1 Cichlasoma orientale | reverse complement strand
TCATGTGCTGCTTGAGGAAAAATCAGAGGATTATCAGGTCAATAGGCTTCATCTTCTAGGGACCAAAAGTAGAACCATTCTGAAGTGGTATTTTAGTCTGACAGGGGCAGACCAACAGACTGAACAGCAAATTAACAGCTGCGATCTAGAGTGCTGTGTTCATGAGAAAGAAGTTCGGTCGACTCAGAAACACTTGGAAATAAGAGAAGTTTAAACTGTAGAAACAAATAAGCCTGCAAACTTTATACTGAGCACTCAAGGTAAAACTATCCATCCTTGTTTATCTTCTGCTAAAACCCCGCAGCTTGATTTGGCGCACCAGCACGCCCTCGGTTCACCGGGGCCAAAACAATAGGCTTGCAATACAGATATTTACCAGGCATCAAGTAAACAGGCAGTTAAACTACAATATGCTTGCGCAGACACAATGCTCTTCCAAAACGGGAGCGGAAGCAATGAAGAGATGTCACCAGCAGGGGTGTCGGTGGGCGTCTAATGAGGCAATTCTCTGACAGTGGTGCAGCTCCAGAAATGGTGAGAAAGCCCCCGCTATCTGCTAATTACCACCTTGTTAGGTTCATTTGGCAACTTGGGACAATAGAACGACCTGCCTCATTCTGTATGACAGGCAGGCGGAAGAATCAACAGATTTTCTAGGAAAGCGGTTCTCCACTTTTTCAGGAAAACGGCAGAGAGAGATATGAAATGAACAATTATGCCTCATTGTGGTTTCTCTTCAGACAGCAACAAACACGCAAACAGGGCGGGTTTCACCACCAATAGTCTCATCTTTCAGACTCATGTCTGCTCACTCAAGGCGATGGGAGTAAAACTCCACTGAAATGGGAGAGGTGTGGATTGTTTCCTGTTTGAGACCAGATCTTTCGCTCGTGGCCACTGTTTAAGCTGAGAGCTGTGCTTTAATTGGCCAGGAAAGGGAGTCTGTGCGAAGTCAATTAGTGCTGCAAAGCTCAAGTGATTAATTGTGGATGGAGGAACACTTTGGGATGAAAAATGTTAGATGAAGGAAATCAATGTCCCCAGTAGCCCTTCTCCCTTCAGGTTAGATAGATCTCTCCTGAAATCCAATTAGTGGCACCATATCTTAACATAAGGTCAGCCTGCACAGGCTGGGTGTTTTGGCGGCAAAATGACTAATGGCCAGGTCATAAACCTTCTTATACAAAACACACATTCCCAGTTTCAGTATGTCACAATTTAAAATCAAGACTTTACAGAATGTTGAATGGCAGGATTTATAGGCCATGAGCATTCTACACGCACCGATAACGGAACACTGGAGCAAATGAGGTGCCGGAGAAGTGACTCTTCATGATGCCATTTTGAACTTGCTGTGCTGCAAGGACAGCAGCATTATCCCTGCATGCTTGGCAGAAGTGCGCAATGAACTCTTAGCAGATAACTGAAAGGAATGGTCACGCTACACATTGTGTGTGGACTTAATGTTGTCGGTTTATTACAGTCAGTGCAATAATCATCAGTGCACTTGGCAATAGACACAGATGGTGTCCCGAAGCACTCGGCATTCAGAAATATATTCCTGGCTTCGGGCGGCTTGCTCGCAATTGTTGGCAGACTGTACTAAATATCCATTACTTACATGTTTGAGATGAAACTGGCTTAGTACATTCTTGGCTCATTTAACAGTCTATACCTATTCTATTGATACACAGAGCATGAGCGTATGCCATATCACACCATCAGAGGAGCCGGTCAGCGTGTGTAGTGCGGTATGATGAATTCCTGCTGAATGAGGTGAGTTCACATTAATTCAAAGCACCCAGTCAATAGTTAACGGCATGTGATAAAAGTATCAATCAATTTTTTTTCCACAGGCAGTACGAAGTGACCTTGAAATTGTCCTTCATAAGCGTGTAAGTCTTAAACATTTCACAGATTAAAGGAATATCATTTTTTTAAAGAAAAAAAAAAAGCTAAGGCGAGCTTTTTTTGGTTGCTTTTTGATTCAAGGAGGCGAAAGAACAGTCACAGTCACCTGACAGCCATCAGAAGCAGGTCTTCTCTCCTTCTCCTGTCCTATCCCCTTTCTGTGATATGGAGCAGACTGACAGATTGTGGCATTAAACTCTCCTTCACCCAGTATTTATCTCCAGCCACTTCTCTCAGAAAATGATTTTTTGCCCTGCAGTCTGTCAGATCCATTGCAGCTCAGCTGACACTCCCATCTCCACCACTTATGTGTTCATCAGCTACCGGAGGTCATCCATACCAAACTTGGGACCAAGCAGCTGACCTGTAATATATTAGAGATGTATTTAACCATTTAATAAAGATTCAAATTATCTCAACTATTTTTTTTTTTGGCCACATAAGCAGCATGCTTCTAGGAATAGTGATGTCCAGCAGTTGGCCCATACAGAAATAGCCATCGGTACGTTACCTGATCATACCCTGGATTTTGGTGTTTCATAGTTTCACCAAATATGTTAGCAGGTACTTGAGCTAATGCTTTTGCACGGACGCTATCCATCAGTGCATGTCCATCCACGGTTCCCACAGGATGTCTTTTGTCAAACCGTGACTTTTTACGCAGTGTCAAACATTATGTAAAAATACACATTTGCCTTAACCCTTTAAAACCAACATAATTCCCAGCAGCCTCGGCGGTACCTCTTGTTCTGGGATAATTAGTAAATGTTCCAGTGATTGGAAGACAAACACTATGTTAGCAATGTCACAGCGGGCACAACGTTAACATTTAAAACAAAGCGACGCTGTGTCAGAGAGTACAGCCCCACAGAGCCACCACTGTGGTTGTAGACAGTCTCGTTACATCAGCTGATTACATCATTGTATAAGCACACAACAAAGTGATTGCATCACCGTTCAGCCCATGGAAACATTAGGGTGGCTTAAATTTACGCTTGGATTATAAGCAGTGCGAAACCAGTTGTGTTTATAAAGTTGTGTCTCAACCAGCTGCATCATTTTACTGGATTTCAATAAGCAACACGTAATGTGGCAGTAACAGTGGAATCACAAGATTCTCGACACCAAAACAAATGATTCATTTCATCCATACATACATTTTCTTGCGCTTATTCAGGGTTTATACCCATGTACTTAAACTTTATTAAGACTTTTTAATAAAGCCCTTTAAAATCACAGACACAGTGATTTAAAATTATATGTATTTAAAATCCTAACCTTCTATTTTGTGGATACGACACAGACTGAAATGTTAGGATGGTTGCCGTGTAGCCTACTAATGCTAAGGTGCTTGTGGGCGTCTTTCTTCTTCTTCAGCAGGTAATGACAGACTAGAACACTTGTAAACATATGCTGCCCCCTTCAGTTCCCGAAGAACTGCACCCACGGTGCATACACCGCCTAAAGTACCCAATGGTACTAAAGAAAGAAACCGGTACCATTGTGTTTCAGTGTCAGTTCTGGTGACATCCCTAACGTGCAGGTTATTCTGTTGATGTCAGTTTCCCCTCATCTTCCACGAGAGGAGTTGCAATGAAAAAAGCTACAGCTTCTGAAAGTGACACTGTTGATTCAGCTCGTGTGGCGTTTATCACTCGGTACAGTGTAGAAGTCAACAATGCACAACCTTACACTTAGGTTTGTGCACTGGCCAAAAGCCTATGGAGCACTCAAATAAACAGCAGGAAAAAAAAGTCAACAAAAGCAAACTTTTAACAAGCTGCAGAAACCTCCGTCGTCCACTACTGCGGAGGGCTCAGGCGTGCGTTTCCAAAAATTGCTACGAGGCAGCAGACCCATACAAAGAAGAGAGCGAGAGAAGCAATGCATGTGAAAGAGAAAGAGAAGAAAAGAGCAGGTTTTTAATGAGGTGTCGTTTAGCGACTTGTTTGTTTTTCATCGTCATCTCTGCACAGCAGCTCAATTTCACTCTGAACGCGCAGCGCGAAAACTCTAGTAGTGAGGTTAAGCCCTCCGAGAGGCATTTAAATAAGATAAAAAATATGTAGATAAAAATATAATGCGCAACAGCTATGGAATGAAGGTGTGTGTGTGTGTGTGTGTGTGTGTATGCGTTTGAGTGTGTGAAAGTGAGAAAGAGAGCGAGCCCCTTCAAACACATTTTTTCCTCACTCCATTATTCATCTTGCTGATCCACTATGTGGAGGCCAGAAAAGAAGAAGCTCCCTTCTGCATGCTACATCATCAAAAGCCTTCTGCTGTTTGCTATCTTTGCGGTTTGAAACCTCCGTCTGTCTATCTGCGCACAGACACACACACACGCATACGCCTATTATGAGCATACAAAACCCACAGACAAACAAAAACTCGCCCTCACGCCACACGTGAGCGTACATGTGCACGCGTGCACTCTAACAAATAATAGCTTCCAAAGGGGTTTAATAAGAAACAAGAGATCAAAGACCAGAACAATCTTTTTCGCCCCATCTCTGTGATAGTCATCTTTACATCTCGCTGCGTGGAGGGTGAGACAAAGGGTTTCATTGTCATCAGCGGATCAGAGAGAATGGAAGACGCGACAAGAGGCGAGATCAGTCGGTTTCTTATTGAAAAAGAGGAGCGAGCGGGACCAGATGGAAGGATTCACACAGAGGACTAGATGGTCACAATAACAGCAGATATTTTTACATCATTTAAATACTGGAAAACATATAAACCAGTACCAGTGATCACCCAAAATTATAGGTCACCCAAAGGTTTCCTAAAGTTGTAAAACATGCAATCTGTTTCTGTTTCCGAACGCTCCAGAGCTGAAGAAGTAGCATCTGCAGCTCTACGGATTATGGTTCTACAGAGCGAGTAAAGTGATGTGCTCTTAGCCTCAATAACTTGGGCTGTCACTGACAATATGCTGCCTGATACATCAGAGAGAACCCCAGGGAAACAAAAGTCTCTCCATCTTCTCCCTCTTTCTGAAACACACATAGCTCTGATTTTGATTTTCATTAAAAAAATAAAAAATTATATGAAGACTCAAAACACTCAAAAAAGTGGCAACGAAACATATCACACACTGACCATTTTATGCGTGAGTGACAGCGTGGTACAAGAGTGATTTACAAGGGATGAGTAATTACAGAGGTATATGCCCTGTTCCCAAACTCTGGACATTTGTTGATGTGTGGCTTCATATGTTTGCATACAGAGTGTGTGTGTGTGTGTGTGCGCGTGTGTGTAAAGTTTGCCTAAAAATGCCCTGGGTAGTCAGCAGTGATGTTTCGCATGTCTGCTAATAATATGCACAGCCAAGCAGAAGGTGTTTTGTATTGGAAAGCACCGCCCGAGGAGCAGCAGTTACTGATTTGATGTGTGCATCTTGTTGCTTGGCTGACCCAGATGCTGTCTCGATTCTTGACTCACATCCTCACATGGCACGCTGCTGACACGGACACACACACACGCCAGAGCTACATTTGCATACATTAGTGCTGAATCAATTTATTAGTCAGTAATTAGTCAATAATTATCACACCCATTTATCAAGCGAGAGTACCAACAATTTGGTGTTTTTTCATAATGGAAAGATGTATTTAATTATTCCTGCTTCACATAATTCTGACCTCTTCGGAGGTTTTTAGACTTTTATTATCACCGAGTAAGGAATCATGAAGCCTCACAGGCCATTCTGCATAACGAGCACTTCTGTTTTTAGTCGTTTTACATATTTTGATGCTCATTCTTCTACTCTTAAAAAAATATACTCTGTAATATTGCTACTTTTACTTAATTGAAGGGTCAAAATACATACATCTATCTCCAGGTATCCTGGTATTTCATCACAAACAACATATCACTATGTCCTTGACTGGACCTTCACTCTTCATCAGCATGTGCTGTCATGAGTAGCTATGGCTAAAAAGCAATTGCAGGTCCGAGGAATGACTATGCCACTATTTCTGGCAGACAATCACAACTTGATCCTCGTCGTCCATCTCCAGGAGGTTGGACAGGGAGGGTGTGGATGAAGAGAAACCACTCTCCTACATTACAGTCATCTATCTTGTATAGCAGCCTGGCTGCAGAAAAGGACACTCACCTATCACTGAAATGAGTCAGCTAGTTGAGCTTCAGTCATCTGAGCCCTACGTCCATCTTACATCACTCTTACTGAGAGGTGCGCGTATGACGTGAGCGCGCGGGGAGAACGGTTGGAGTGATGATGCGAGGTTTTTTTTTTTGTAGCACATATATACAAGTATAAGTACGACTTAAGCCTAGTAATGCCTGCAGATATTGCTCAGCCACTAGATACAGACATTTAGTCCATGAATTATCTGTAACTCTTCGAAGACACACAGGGGGGCTGCTCAATAAGCTGGGTAGATGCCCTGGGCAGAGAGGGCAGCCACATCAGTCACTCAAAGCAGATGAAAAGGTTATAGCAGCCAGATGCCAGAGAGCAGATATGAATTGAATCAGAGGCAAAAACCTCCCTACAACTGCTGAATGTCAACTAAATATTTATCTCGTGCCATTTTTGAGGCTCTCTCTGATTTGTATTCTTTCACTTGCACACAACAGGCATTGATTATGTTTAATAAATAATTCCTCCACATGACCAGAGGACTGATGGATTAGGGGCGATGGCGGTGGTAGGGTGGGGCGAACTAGAGCATATCAAAGTCAACATCTGTGCCCACAATGTTGTCGCACAACCAGCAGAAATAGAGTTTGACTGAGCCCGCCAACACCGTCTCTATAAACGCTGCAAACTGTAAGGAGAGATCACAGAATATGAGGTGCAATCAAAACGCTCTGAGACTGTTCCTGTTGTGCACCGGTAGAGCGTGGTGTGATCATATGCATGAAAAATGACTGTCCTGAGATATGATGCCGTGTGACTTCATCGACATCTGGATCTGCATTTCACCAGTGTGACCAGTTTCAGGTGCTCATTTGCCATTTGGATTTCTAAAGCCTATCGAAGGCTATAAGAATCTGCATAAAGGGGAAGGGGATGGCCTTCATGTCAAGGGCCAAACAGCAATGTTCACAGTGGAAGGGCCCTCAGTCTCCAAGACAGATGAAGGACCATTAAGCTAAAAGCATGACCAAGAGCAGGCCTGTCATTCGATATTTACAAGGTTACGCAACATGAATTGTCCAGGAGGGTCAGCCAGCCAGCGCAGAGTCCTAATGTAACGTCCCAACATAACTCAGTTCATACATTTGGCGCAAATAATCCAAACTATTGTGCTCGTCATTGAACAAACTTCTTTTTGGGGTTCTCCACACCTGCCCTACTTACGGCTTCAGCTTCATGCTACTTGCATGTGCACACTGTATGGGTATCTGCGTATATGTGTTTGTAGGTAAGTGTCAAACAGGGGGAAAGCACATGAATAAACGCTCTAAAAATATATATCCAAAGTACTCCCCTCTAGGGTACTCTGCAGTGGCACAGAAAGAGGCTATGACTATATACCAGAAGGAAAACATACACATTTGTTAGATCCAAAGCCAACTATCACAAGCAAAGCCCCGAGCCACTTTATTAACATCTCGAAGGTGCTTTCTGTCAGGCAAACGCAGTGCACACAGAGAGCACGGCAGTAATGACACCCAGCCTGAGTGGGTGAGTCACGGTGTTGTGTAGCTCAGGGACCGATCCAGTCAGAAGTGATTTAATAGAGGCGAGTCATCTCCCAGTTGATACATACAGTTGGTCTCTGTTATTAATATTATGTCACAGAGATAGCTTGCCAGAACATTCCATTGGGGGGGGAGGTGGGATTTTGTTAGACGATTCTTTCCATGTGAATTTTCCAACTAACGCACTGAGATTTGTTCTCAATCGTACCAGAAAGCAGTAACACACACACACACACACACACACACACACACACACACACACAAGCAAACAAAAGCTAGATCGTCCCCTCGAGCGTTAAACCTTACAAACCGCAGGGTGATTTCAATAACAACCTACGGGGTTTCAGGGTGAGTCACATACATGAATAAGCCAAATAAAAATTGAACTGATAGAGTGGGCCAGCATGAACCACAACAGACCCCCCTGTGTTATTTCAGTCGAGGACATGATCACCCCAGCCGCAACGCACTGACTCACTCCCACTGACTCTCAATGAGAATTATCTGGGTTGTTTTTTTTCACAGATGATCTTCTGAAGCACCCGACTGAAGGCGCGCGGCAAACACGCGGAAATAAGAAAGCGCGATAGTGAACGTCATACACGATTAACATATGGTCACGTTTAAAGGAGGAGTTCAGGAAGAACGCTGTCACGGTGATGTTAAAATGGAAAAGAAAAAAAGTGTTTATGCTTGCAGCTCCTGCAGGACTCCTGTGTCCATCTTCAGTGCGCCCTTGCACAGCCTGAGTTGGAAGTGTGCTGCGATGAATTTGGAGACAAGCACTCCTTGCTTCTTTTGTGCTCTCCTCACACACTCCTCAATGTTCCTTTTGACAGCTGAAAGCTTTGCCATCTCTTACCGTGGAGAAGTATGTCTTATGCTGAAACAAAACAACTCTGCTCTTGTGTTTCAAGTGCTATGAAAAACAAGTTTGGTGCTGGCAGCGCTGAATGGGAAGAGAGAGGGGAGCCATGTGACGGTGCGGAGTGAAGGCAGTAAATCCACTTTAGTGCGGATACCACCAGCCGTACTTTTCTTTACCTCTGATTTTTTTCCAGTCTTCAGTCTTTGAACCCATAGAACGGGGGAGCTTCAGTTAGTCAACACCGAAATAAGTTCCCTAAGAGGTTTGGTCTTAAGAGCTCTCTAAGTGGAAAATAGCAGTTATTATCCATCTGCTTGAACAACAAAAAGCATAAAAGATGATTTTTTTTGGTAATTAAAGTTTTAAAACCGTCTTTGGGAGAAAGAAATAAGACTACACGCTGTGGCATATTGTTCACCATATCTCTTATTATTTTAACTTTTTTGTTTCCACTTAAAGACAAACACTTTAATGTCACAATGGAGAAATGTCATGCAGCACGGAGAGGTGGGTTGCCATTCATTAGTATGGGGGGGGGCCTGCTGCATACAGCAGTGCAAATATCAGCTGTCCCAGCATTTTTGTTTGAGAACTTTTTACATGTAAGAGAAGCGAGCATTACGGACAATAATCCCAGACTGAGAGAAATCCATTAGGCGTAATAACTAAAACAGGAAGTCTCTTTATTGGCGCATATATCCCAGAGAGTGAAGAGAATGAGGATACCAACCATTTCTGAAGACAATGATAAATTTAATTAGCTGTGCGATACAACCGCAGGGAGATTCATACCCCTCTGCATGGTAATCCGCTTTCCCTGAGAATATTTCTGAACAGGATTATCAACGGAGGAACAAGCAAAGAGCTGGCAGTGGGATGAGGACCACGTTCTATGGCAGGACATCGTTCTGTTGATGCGGGGTTTCCCATTAGAGGGCAACTCGTGAGGGGCTTCTGCCAGCTGTCTGGGATGGTAGATTAAAGGAGTCATTATGAAGCACTAGAAGAAGCCTCAAAATGAGGCCAAAAAAAAAATGCTTTTAAATTGCATATCCTCAGAAAAGAGTATTTAACACTTCAGTACTCATTTGGTGCAAGACAAAAGGTGCCATCTTTCGAACTGTGCATCAGATCCAGATGTAAATACCTGGAAATAAAGCTGAGATGTTGATCTCCTGTCTCACCTATTAATGTCAAACCCAAATGTTTTCAGTCAGCAAAAACAAAGGGATCGGAGGGAAGTATATTAGCTCTTCACCTCAGGGGCTCATGTTGCTTTCAGTGTGAATGACAAGTTTGCCAGGAAGCAAGGGTGCGTGGTCTACTAGGACCGATGAAAAGACAGCGTGCTTTTGCGGCGCAAACCATAATTTTCAATTATAATAGTGGATTAATAGCAATCAGCACACCCAGGTGGTGTCTGTGATTAGCTAATCTACAGAAGCATGCTTAATGACATCTGTTCCACTCCAAACCTCATGCTAGCCTGTTGTGGTTAACATACTGTAGCAAGCAAAGGGTTGGGAGGAAGAGGAGGAGGGGGGATGGATTTATTTCTAAGGGAAAATATTTACCATAAAAGATCCCTAAATTTTAAGACACGCAAGGTCAGACTAGGACGTCGACAACTTCACTATTCCCCCTTTTTTCCCCCCAATCAATACCAAAAGCGTAGAGAGGAGAACAAAGAGGGTCAATTATAAGCTAAATTTGCTCTGTTGAAATAGACTGAGATCAGACAATACCTTGGTCTTCTCTGCCCCAGTAAATCCCCTCTTGGGAAATGCCTGCATATATACAGAAATCAAACTTTGTCACTTCAAAGACATTCTGCCACTTAATCAAGGCAACACTAAGCCAGGCCAATTATGTTTTTTTTTCTCCTCTTTTCAAACCATTTCACTCATAAACGGACAGACAAAGTTAAATGCTCACAGCCAATCTTCTTAATAGTGAGGGAGGGAAAGCTGAAACCAGGCGTTAATTCAGAGGAATAAATACACTGTCAATTAGCCAGCAGAGGCGGCGAAGGAAACGCCATTACAGTGCAGTTTTCATCAAGCAGCCCCGCGCAGATTGAAGCATCACTCATTGTTGTGTTCAACGACTTTTAACTAATTGTCTCTAGTTCTCAGGGCTGCTTTGACTTTGCTCACCATCTTTAGATCAAATGCAATGAAACAGTCCCGTACGTGCACTGACAGCGTAATTAACCCAGTACCACTTTTACAAGGCTCGAAGCTCTCCGTAATTTACGGTTCACTTCACTTCTTATGGCGAGGCTTTTGACCCATGGCTTCCCCTATTCTAAAATACAGCACACAGAGTGTGGACTGTCTCATTCATAAAATTCCATATTAGCTGATAATTAAACCATACTTCTGCTCCTTTCTCTTTAAACACATTAATTAGTTAAACTGCGTTTAGCGGATGTCAGAATACAAAACCTTTATAACTACTGCTTTATTTAGTCTTAGCTGTTAGTATGAATGAACTGGCTTTAGTGAAAAGGAGCAAATAAATAACGCAGAGACAATAAAGGGGTTGAATTAAAAAAAATAAACAAGAAAAGAATCACATTCTGGAAACATGACAGGGAAAACTGTTAAAGAGGCCTCATGTTACTGTAGCTGAAGCGTCCTCAGGACCTCAGTGGAATAGAGTTTCATAAAGTTGGAAGGGAAAGCAAAGCACATCTCAAGATTTGAGCGTCTGTCAGTCACCAGCCAAGATATGGATGAAATACTGCTAATCTCACTGAGAGATCTTAAGACAGAGACATCACAGACTGCTGCTGGAGAAAATATGGCTAACTGGATTTTCATATCGCTGCTAAAGCATGGGTTTAACTCTTTGGGCAAAAGCCAAATTAAGTGAGGAAGCACTCCACTCTACCAGCAGCGAGGATGCAAATTCAGAGGGAGATTAATGAGTTCCCTTGTTGCAAGGCTGGCCCATTTTAGTGAGCTAGAAGTGCTCTCTTAAGGAGGGGCAAAATAAAATAGTGCAGTCCAGTGCAGTCAAGCTGCAAGCTGAATTGTAATATCAGCATGCTCACAATGTTATTATAATCATGTAATAAACTTATTACCACGCTAATGTTTACTCATAACATTGATTCATTCATCCATGTCTTAACCAGTTGAGGAGCTGGAGCCTATCACACCTGCTACCAGGCAAGGATACGGGTTGCTAGTCCATCCCATTTGTGCTCGCATGCACACCTTAGAATCACCAGCTGACCCAACATGCATGTCTTCGGACCAAGACGGCAGCCACACAATTACAGGGAGAACAAACTCCACACAGGAAGGCTCCAGCTGGCCAGCAGATTCAAACCAACAACCTTCTAGCTGTCAGTATGTACAACACATTATCATCAAATGTTAGTATAACATCTGCCAACAGTAAACTTAAAGCTCATCGGAGGCTGATTGGTTCAAAACCTTCCCTGACGTATTCTTTTGCTATCAACGTATAAATTATGCTCACACTAGGATGGTGTCAAATGTATGAAAACATTTTTAAAGAAAAATTTTTTTAAAAAAAAAAGGCATTTTTAGATTGAAAGTCAGGAAAATCCATCAAACCAAGGCCTCAGCTCTATTAAGGCACACACTGATATGAAGTTGTCTTATTGATAAGTGGGACTGCAGTTTTCTTTTATGACCCCTGGGGTCAAATAAAAGCTGCAAAAAAAGGATCCCTCGGACTGATAAAGCACAAAGGAGATAAAAAGGATGCTTTAAAAGGAGGTAACAGACACAGGTTGTAAACATTAACAACCGAGGGAGCGGCAGCATTGCTCTTCTCTAAATGTTGTTTGTCTGAAGCCAGGAGATGAAACAGCCAGTGATTGATGCCACTTATATTTGCCATCCCCTCCTGCCCCTGGCACAATCACACTGAGCACGTTTTGAAATAAACATAGCCTCAGATTTATGATATTGAGGCAATGTTATTAAAAATGATAAAAGTGGTTTCAAGGTTTTTGCATGAAAGAACGTGAGAGACGAAAAAGGAAAAACGGCAACTGCATTCTACGAGGATAAATGTTAAAACATCAGTCGATACTGACTCCAGCTCGCTTTAGGGTTCTTTTGAATGAGAATAATGATGAAGAGGAGGGGGGGAAAAAAATACATAAAATTAAGAAGACACACTGAATAATTGCATGTTCAGTGCTATGACATCATTGTGTGTAAAATCCTGTCTATCAACACTGCATATATTCATCAGGACTCTCAGGCATTTCACGTGGCATTTAGTTGTTTGGCATGCTATCTGCCTTCAAGCTCCAGATAAATATTAGAAGCTGTGTGCAGAGCAAAAGATTCACTATACTGCAAAGCTGTCTGATGGAGGACAGATAAAGAGAAAAAGGGAGTAAATCAAAATACAGATGTGAAAGCTAGCTGTCCGCTTAATTGAGGAAAAGCAAGTCCTCCGTCGCGCGCAGGAAAAAGCCTTCAAGTAGCTCAGAGTTGTGTGACGTCAGATTAGTGTCAAATTGGTTTCAGTGGTTTCATTACCAGCCTGCATTCGGGTCTCACAGCTGTTTGCGAAAGGAAAGAAAGTAAGGCAATCAGCAGAGAGAACAGCATCAATCATCCTGATACCTTCTGGGGATTTCAATCCTGGAACTGTGTGGGTATACTGCGCAGGTACTTTTGTCAAGTAAAAGCAGTGTCGCACACAGTTCTTCATTCAGCTGGGAATATATTGTGCTGCTGGTGTGGGGCAGGGTTTTATTTTTATTTTTAATCTGCTCTGAACAGGGAGTCTATGTTAAAAAACAAATAAATAAGAGCAACATTTGTTTTAAGGGGAGCTGATTTTGTGTTTCCTTAAATCCCTAGTGGAAACAGTTTCCTGGAATACAACTCAATCAATGACAATGACAGATTGTAGCTGTAGCACAGACTTCGGTGGAATTCCACCCACAAGTCTTTCGATTCAGCCGACTTTCTTTTGGACAGCAGAGTAAAATTTGCTTTCTTGAACTGTCCTTATATGAGTGTAACTTTGCTCTTTAACCCTACAGGAGATTTAAGAAAGCGCTCTCCTCGAGTGTAGTCGCATTACAGTCGAAGCCGGCTGCTCACCCAAGATGAAAAATACCACATTTAAAAAATGCAAAAGGCAAGAAGCAAACTTTAGTTTAGGGGCAGGGACTGCCAAGGCAAAGGTGATGTTGGTAGAATGTACAAACAGCCTCCAGAAAGTAAAATACTGTATTGGCATGTAGCGCAGCGCTTTCCAGTGTGGTACCCCTTTTTCCACAGGGGGGACATGAAGACTGAGCAGCAACAGAACAGGTGTTGCAAATAGCATTAACAATGACTCTATTAAAATGTCACAGCTAAGCCATAACAGGCACTGATATAGCACACAGGATGGTAGTTAAGTGGATACAAGCTATCAAGCTGTATTTCAGTCAGGACCACTGTTGTCACTACCACGTGTGAATTATATTTGCTCGCATGGCTCCGTTCTGCCCCCCAAGCCCAAAACACGAGAGAGGGGGTAGCAAGATCCCACTACAGAACAAAGCAGACATCAGTGTCGGGCGTAACGTGTTCAAACATAACTTGTTCCTGTAAGGCAACTGCATTTTTCTCTACTGCAGTATTGCAATGCATGCAGTAATAAATAGAGTAATAACAAAGTTATTACTCTTACTTAAGGAAAATAGGAGAGTTGTCCAAAAATTCTGCCAGTGTAACTATAAACTTTTTATTCTTTATAAAAATTTTATTGCACAAAAAGGAGAAGGACATAAAGATTAAGTGCAAACTGTGCCAGTGCCAGAAACACCCACCAATACGAAAACAACAACTCTTTGATGATGAAGATGCAAAAATAAAGCTAGTTGAAAAGAACCCCAGTTCAGAATCATGTTAAAGATCAGTGTATGTTGAGGCCCGCCAAGCAGCCAAAGCTTGATTTTCAACAGATAACAAAGCAGTGATGTAGCATTGCAACTTCCATTAGTACCCATTCCTGTTACTATAGTAGAATCACTGTGACCATAACATTTTTTCTTGAGTTAATCTTTAAACACTAAAGGAAAGCTCTTGTGTGCGTCCTCAACTATGTGTGTCTCCCAATGAACAGGGATTTGTTTCAGTGTGTCGGCATGTAGCCGAGGTTTATATCATTAACTGGTAATTTTATGTTGTGGACTGACACAAAAGGTAGTAGTGTCGCAAATTACCTTCTTCACAGAGTTAATAAGTAATGTAGCGCATTACTTTTTTAAAAAAGTAAAGATAAATACACAATACATCACTCTGAGTGACAACCTTAACACTGACCAGGAACAGACATGACACTGATGAAGTTAGAAACAGCATGAAAAGAAGGCGCTGGGTTGGAGTTGGGTTGCAAAGGGGTCTGCAGATGTTCAGAAAACAAATTAACAAATTACTGTATCCATTTGCAGGTGAGGATGTCGTCAACACAATACAAAAACTGTGTGCAATGAATATCTAGAAAAAGGAGAAGAATTTCTATAGGGGTACACAAAAACCTGCTGCAACTAGAAGCAACTGAGCTACAGAAACCACGAGGACAACAAAGTGTCAATACAACTCCTGCCATTCATTTACACCACATGCTTACCAAGGTCTTGACGCAATATATAACCATATGGCCTAATTTCTCCTGGCTGTATATAGTAGGATGATTGATGCCGGAGTGGATGTAAATAATACACAGTGGAGAGTCTGTTGGCGCACTTGAGGCCAATCAGACAACCACATGCTTATAAAGAGGCCAAGATAACGTTTAACTGCCCTAGAAAGCTCGCACAATGACACTCCAATGCCATAACCGGCTGGATGAGAACATCTGCAAACGACTTCACATTCTGGGCTTTAATATATCCCTGGGTTGTTAAGAGTTTGCAGTGTGTCATACTTTGCAGGGGATGCTTTTAGGGCAGGGCACACACAGCAAAAGATAGCACCCTTCTAGTGGTCTCTTAAACAAGAGACTGAAGTGGCCCCTGGAGATTTTGGTAAATTTTCCTCTTGGGGAAACAGGCTAGTGACAGTTTGCTAGTGTTCTGAGTGTTTCCCTATAGGAACCAAGGAAACATTACTAGATGCAAATATCCATTTAGAGCATGACAATGCAGCTCTAAGAGGGTGACATGCTGAGTAACATGCTTAGAAAAAGCATCTACTGGCTTTTAAGAGGGAAAATGATGAAGCCAGTGAAGAAAATAATTAAAGCTGTGCTACAACTGAGTTAAAGCTGATTCTGCCTATACTGTAAAAAAAGATTTAAACTACTATTGAGATTCAGCTCATCTTTGGTTAATAGAAAAGCAAGAAATACACAATATGCCATATGATTTTGCATAACACCAGTCTCTTAAGAGGAGAAAGATGCTTATAGACTCTAGATAAACTAGTCAATTACTAGTGCAAATAAGGCCGCAGCAGGCATATATTAAGGAACTGTAAAAGGTCAAAAACAAAAAACATGTTTCTCTTACCTGTTAAAGTCGCAGCCAATTTTGAATTGATGAGAGACGAGGAGCCACATGAGGGGGGAAAAAAACAAAACAAAAACATACGTCAGACATGACATGAAGAAATATATTTTAAGACTAATTTAAATTCTATACCTGAGACGGGAATTCAGATGGGCACTGTGCCGCCCTGCAACAATTTCAAGACAGCCACCGATATAAATGCAACAGGTGAAACTTAATGGCATAATAAGGATTAGATTAATCCCAAAAAAGGAAAATAGTCTGTTAGTTATTCTTCTTATTGCAAATACTAACACTACTCACAACAACTAATATGAAGACAGTTCACAGTAATAAATGTGGACTGTGCTTGTGTACTGGAAAGTGGCAGCCTG
>JAVDPK010001033.1:424041-450393 GCA_034780415.1 Cichlasoma orientale | reverse complement strand
TTAAGACTAATTTAAATTCTATACCTGAGACGGGAATTCAGATGGGCACTGTGCCGCCCTGCAACAATTTCAAGACATCCACCGATATAAATGCAACAGGTGAAACTTAATGGCACAATAAGGGTTAGATTAATCCCAAAAAAGGAAAATAGTCTGTTAGTTATTCTTCTTATTGCAAATACTAACACTTTCTGAGGTTAATTTGCACTGAAATCTGCCACGTATGCACAAACCACGAAGTGGACTCACAACAACTAATATGAAGACAGTTCACAGTAATAAATGTGGACTGTGCTTGTGTACTGGAAAGTGGCAGCCTGCCATCAACTAGCCATAAATTGGAGTGTACATGCGCAGTATTAAAGGTGCCCTGCATAATTCACTCGATCAAAAGCAACTGAGGGAACCTCTGAGTAATACAGCATTTTTATGGCATCAAACTGAATCCAAACATTTTACCTTGAGAAGGCACAACTTTAAGTCAAGTTTGGGGAAACTATAACTTCTCCTTATTATTTGGAAAAACCTGAGTGAAAAGAACCACAACAAATATTTGGCCTATTTTCGACTTAATGCATCAAAACAGCGCATTACTGCTGAACTGCTCCGCAGTAACCGTCTGCAGCAACTCTCTCCCGCTGTTACTGCCAGAAACCTCACTTTTAGAAATACAAGCGGTTGCATCGCATCTGCAATATTTTGTACTGACACATATCCGTTTATTGTTGCGGGCTCCTTTTGGAAAATGTAGTAATATACCTCTCGGTAGCTGTGCACCACGGAAACAAAGGAAAGTCATTTAATCCCACATTTATTACAAATATTCAACTAGAACTACAGTTGGGATTCATGTCAACCATTCAGGTTTAATTAATGTTGGTCCTGACTTGACCTTTGGCATATAGATAAGTATTTGTGATAAATTTTGTCATCACATGAACTCCATGTGGCCAAAAACATGGTACCCTAAGTTTCAACCACCAGAATCTACTCAGTTCACGCTTGAGTGAAGTGCATTTGCTAGATTTCAAGAAATTCCTTCAAGGCATTCAACAGCTAATATGTCTGTTAGAATAGGATGGCTGGACATCAGCCTGATATATAGATGAACAAGACCAAAACATAATGCCTCCGGGAACAGCTGTCACCTGCACACCGGCAAAACCCATTACCAGGATTCTCCGCTATAAAAACTGCTTGCGCCATGAGTGCAGACGGGGCAGTGAAGCAGAAGAGAGAGGGTCTGTTATCTGTCATAAAGTGGTTAAATCGTTTTCGGTCCCTCGCTCTTACATAAACAGCTGTGAGAGACAAGTGATCTTGATGTTACTAAAGTTTTTAGCAATGAAAATCAAAGAGAATACATACAGGTTACTACCGTACCTCTCCTTCTTCATCCTGTGCGTAGTGACCCCCATCTGTATCCGACAGGTCCTAATCCTAATACCTGTCACGTTTGATTATGTGGTGCAAGTCCCCCCCCCCAGTTCCCACTAGTGAGACAGATATTAGATGCTACCTTTCTCTGAGGCTTTCTGTGGACTTGCTCTGTGGTGTGGACAGCTCGGAACAATCAGTCAGCCCGCAGACAGCTAAAGCTCGTCATTACTCTTCGTAAGTCAGATTCAAGGGGGAAAGATTTTTTTTCTAACCAGCAGGCATTCTCTGCATACTCCTAGTGGGGCCACTGGTCCCCTATCCATCTGTTGGCTGTCCCTCACACTCATTAATTCTGCCTGTCCCCAGGTGGCTGCTAGTTGGTGCAATGTGATTAAGCTCAAATGAACCACCAGGAATAAATAGAAGCCTGAGCCCCTCGGTAGAGACTGGAGATGGAGATAGCGAGCGAGCGAGCGAGCGAGAGAGGGAGAGCAAGAGAGGACAAGCGAGAAGGAGAGAGAGAGAGAGAAAAGAGAAAATGCTGACAGATCTTTCCGATCACACAGCGTGAGGAACTGTTTGTCTCTGTGGACTCCAAACCAAGGATAAACCTTTTTGACTGTGAAGCAAACTTAATCTTACGGGTCTCTCGCAAAGAGATAAGGTGTAGTAAGAGAAATGGCCGATGGCAGCTGCTTAAATTCTGATTAAATTCAACAACCACGATGAAGGAGTTTAAATGAATTTACCTATTTAAACTCAAAAACCAGTTGGCGATGCATTAGTCACACACAGTGCTTAGATTGCATGAATATTCCATACTAATTAGAGGCCACGGTAAATCTTATGAGAAGTGGGTTCCATTTGAGTATGACTAATTCCCTAATATCTTTAATTAAGATTTGTTGCATTATGCGATAACGTCACAGGGACCGAACAGGAAGGACGAGCCTCTGGAGCCGAGCCTCTGTTTGCAAAATGATAACGCGCGACGACACAAAAAGAGACTAAATGACTACAAAGAAATGCTAAATGGCCATAAATAGAGACACCTTCTTTATTCTTTTTGATCTGTTGGGGTGTGGACCCCGTATCCAAAAGTACAAGGGTCCCTGTATACCCATCCACTGATTATATGTGTCATATGTCATCATTCTGTCATCATTCATGCCACAACTGTTTGTTTTTCAAGCCAGCCCATTAGTCTACTTATTCTACTAGGTGCTGCACATTTATGATGCTAATTTAGTTGTTCAAATGTGCATTTTTTTCAAAGCAACAGAAAACGGTTTGAGAAATAATGTTTTAAGCAACATTGTTGCATTGTGCTGTATTAAATATGTTTGGAGCTGGATCCCTGTAATGAGGTTGAGGCTGCGTGTAATTCCTTAGGGTTGTCCTTTAGTTTCAGAATAATTGGTCATTTTGGTTTTCTTGCCCAACATATTTAAACATCTCGTAACCGCACAGACCGGCTGTGGGAACAATAATGAATGTGAACGACTAACTTCTTGAAGACTTCAAGGGTTTTATTTTTTTGTAACTGACCAATTTGGTGGATTAAGACTCTTCCCGTCAACTAACACATGGTCAGCTATTAGGGGCAGCCTTGATGAAAAGTCTTGATGCTGGTTGTTTTACTGGCCCTGTTGCATTGTCTGTTATTACTGTTCAGCAGCCCCCGACAGGTAAACAAACCTGCACTCATCAGTCAGATGTTTATCTTCATCAGCTGTCATGCTCTTCTTCTTTGCTGGCCACTCATGTTTCTCAGAGTTCTCCCCACATTTCTCTGTGAGAACTATTACCGAGTGGCCTCCTAACTTTTGTCCTCTTTTCCCCTCAGGGTTGTATTGCACTCTCAAAGGCCTGTCAACCCCACTCTTTCCAGTGACTCAGCATATTGACAAGCTCTTAGCAGAGTGGCCGGGCCATACGAGGCACACATCTCAGCCCAGCAGGGTCCGCACCAGCCTTTTGAAGCGGCTGTGACGAAAATCCTATCAAGACTGGAGCATCTGTTCTTTTGGCTTACAAAGCCAAACAGAAAGGATGATGCTCAGGATGCTGTTTAACAGTTTAGTTCACCACTGCCGTTACTAGGTATGAGGAGAGATAAGGGAAAGAGATGCCAACCACAGCGGCTTAATGAAATGAATATTTGCACATTTGTATGTGTGTGTGTGTGTGTGTGTGCACGCACGCACATACGCATGTGTGAGTAAGTGTGTGTGAGTAAGCATTTCTCCAGTCTCCAATGATATAATGTAACAAAACCATTGTTAAAAGGATGAAAGGTGCCCATCAAAAGCTCACAGGACATCTCCTTTCAAGGTATTTTAGTTAAACAGATTTCAGTTTTGAGTCCAATTTTAAAGCCATCTCCTCACAGAATAGGGAGCACATAACAGCACCATCATAGCTGCAGAACCATCAATAAAACACAGATGGACCCATGATAAGAACGTGTGCTAGGAGAGATAATGAGAGGCATTCATATCTATGGTGTGTAACAACCTACCCCTAAACTCACTGGAACACAAAACCGCATACACATCCCACTTTTTCTTTTCTTCTTCTGTGCTCTAATAGCAGCATTCAGGCTGCTTGATATTAAAACAGGCTGATGCACTTCCCTTCCTCCTTTTTGTTACACCTCCAGGTCCTTTGATCATCCCTTCATCCCTCGATTTAGAGGTCCGGTCCTCTAACCAATGCCATCTGGGACGGTTTCGCCTCTAGATTGTTCAGAAATTTGAACCCAGATCTTGGCTGGAAATCTTTAGTGGCTTGGCAGCGTATTGGTTAGTTTGAAGCTAACATTTATAAAATTTCAGCATTTTGCATAATTCATAAGAACATACAGGCCAGCTAAACTATTTTCAACAAAGTTTTTAATACTGTTTTAACTGCAGGATGACAAAGTCTGAAGCCCCTTTCAGGCATGCAGTCCTTTTAATTAATTTACTGTTGCTGGCTTCATGTTTGAGCATCTGCAAGATTACAGAATCCACGCACAAGCTGTTGTTACACACAGCAGTGCCTTTTGTCTGCACATCTGTCTTGTGTACCTGAGTTTCTCAGCTTAAGAAAAACATGACTTTTTTGGAAAAAACTATAGAGCAATAAAGTGAGAAAGAAATTCTCCAGAAGCATGTTACCTAAAAAAAAATATGACAGAATGTCATCACTTTACAGAGTGATGAAACCTGCAAGCCAATCCCATGACTGGCTTGTAGGTTGTAGGGAGAGTTTCTAATAAATGATTGTCTAAAGGAAGCAATGTTGAAACTTCCACACAGCCAATGACTCGAGCTCTTGAGGCCTTGCAGAATGCAGAATACCGTAAAGACATACCACCGAGAGCCGAGGAGATCAACAGCAGAGCCCCCTGTCTGTTCAGAGTTTCCATTCCCGAGTGCTGAATAAATCTGCTTTGAATCCAACAGCAACTCTTACGAAGGAGTCGAGTTTTTAAAGGTAAAGTGAGACCCAAAATGCATTAAATCTTTTCTGTATCGGAACATCCACCTCCAGTAGGGCTGCTACTTCTGCAACATCTGGTTCTCTCTTAAGGTGTGCGCCACTTGCAGCTATAATTGCATAAACATGTAGGTGACTGTGCAAGCAGCGAACAGTGCATTTCACTAAAATTTTCTGCACATCCTAAGCAGATTGACGTTGGTTGAAAAGTTTGGATATTTAGCCGACGTAATCAACCAAAATTCACGCTGATGAGCTCAACAACTATTCTAAGGACAGAGACAAAAAAGATGTAGAAAGCTTATCCTATCTCAGTGAGATATATTTATAACAGCAGGGGGTAGACGGGCAGTGACTATATAGCTGTTATGCATACAAACCCCAGCTGGGGTTACATGGATTACCATGTAAGAATATAGGGTATTAATGTGCAGTGGACCAGAATTGCATCACATCTGCAGGAACACACACATACATATAGTCCATTTTTCTATGCTGTGTGGAGACCTGTAATACACAGTGGAGTTCTGCTGATGGAATTTATCAGAGTCCTGCCATACAGTATGCTTCTGTTGTGTGGAATGCCTTTTCATTGACAACAGTGACAGTCACCTTGCTATATTGCCCAGATACAATCTGAGTGGGCCATATTTCATTGCAACACCACTGCACCAATCCTTGACCTCTCACCAAGCTGTTCTGCTACGGCATGTGAAGTATATCCTTCTGTGCTGCTACAATCTGAAACCTACACTGGAAAAGGGCATCCTCGCCGCATTCCAAAATTCTCCACCCATTCCAGATATTTAAATGAAAAATAAATAAAGCACTCACCCACATAGGAAGTAAAAAAAAAAAAAAGAGGAGAATGAAACTGCTCCAAGCCAGAGTGTTCATTTACTCAGCTGCATTAAAGATATTGAGTGTGTGTGTTATCAAGCCTAATGCTGAGTGGAGCATGTCTGAAGGACCATTTTCATAACATGTTGAACAACAGCCCTTTGTGCCTGTATGAGTTTAAGACACAAATGCCACAGCACAGTGTAACAGTTAACATTCCCTTACAGCGGCTTCGCTGCGGTCACGTTTGTATGTTGTCTTGCCTGCATTGTGCAGTGCATGAGACGCCTGTATTTATGTCTACTTCTTTATGTTTTTATTTAAACTAACACCATTACAGTATTGTAACAAGGTGCTGATGAACAGCAATCGTTACCTCATATCATTAATCACGTCTCATTTTCCAGACCAACGCGATAAAATCTGTTCTGTTTGTAGAGAGCAATTATCTAAGAACAGCTTATAATGTATTGAATAACAAATATTGAGCTTATACACACCCTTTTTCCTCCCTTTAAGATACAATAAGATCCCAGTCTTTTCTGGTTAACCTTGAGAGAGTTTCCTTTGATCTGTGGTATGTTTTGTAGCTCCGCACAAAAAGGTACCGTCTGAGCAACACATACTCCACAAACAGCTCATAACACTCGTCACGTGGGTGACACATTCGGTCCGACATTCCAGAATGCTTCCAACACCTGTCTAGGACTATCTGTCACATAGGAGTCTATGGCACCACCTTTGATGCAAGGCCCTGTAAAGGGTTTAAAATTATTGGAAGCGTACCGTTTGCTATTGTTGCAAATCGGTTACCTTCAAGCTTCAAAGTAGAGACGAGAGACTCCAAGGAATTTTCAGACAGGCAGGGCTGTGGGTGCCGCCTAAGCAGTTACAGTACGTACAGCGGGGTCTGATGGTACCAGGAGATTCCTGGGGGACCCTACTGCTTTTTCTGAGCTTCACAGAAATAATCTGCATGCAGCGCTGCCTCGTCTAATTATAAAATGGGGGAAAAAATAGCACAAATTACTTCATTTTATGCTACAGGGAGGTGGGGAAGTTTACTCTGATTTATTAACTGACAGGAGGCAGAAATCATTCCTCCCCACACAAGGAGGTCGTTTTTCAGTCTAAACCAAACCAGCGGACTGCGTCGGCCAAGTGCAGCGCTGCAGTCTTAATGATCAACTGAAAACTGATGTGTACTGTACGTGGAATGGGATTCCAGAAGGAGCATCTCCAGAGACTAGCGATTTAAAGGTCATACACTATACGTCAAGAGCCGAGTGAACCTCAGAGCTGGCCATGAGCCGAATCCTTAAGTCGAGGGATAGAAGAGAGGAAGACATTTCTGGAAATTTGGAAAGTTCTTAGCAATAATGTGATGGGGAATTGACCCCATAGCAACATTTGTAACTTGTAACTGGAAGTGACCTTAAAACAAAACTGAAGATCTACAGCAATGCTGGCTTTATGTGGCTGCACTTAGACATAGCAACCTAAAAGCCAAGTGTAACATTATTGTAACATGTTTGCCAAGTAAATGCTAACCTCCTGATATCTAAAAGAAGATGAAACAGCTCGTAGAATGTATTTAGCATTCAAAAACATCCACCAAGACGGATGAGGATATGCGTAGTTTTGCAGATTCTCTGTCACAAATGAGTTCGTACCAGATTTAATTAAATAGTTATTGAGATATTAAGAATGGACCGAAGGCTGTGGAACGGCTCGCTGACTGACCCAAATTTCCACCCAGTCAGCCATGTCTAAAAAGGTTCGTTAAACATCCCAACCTTCCATTATGTAACTTGGTCAAAGAAATGTGTGTAAGCTAGTGTCGCAGCAGCATCCTTCATGGGTCAAGTGTCTTGGTTAGCCAGCCATTAGCCAAAGCGGGGAGCCAAGTCGGAGAGAAGTTAGCTGGTTAAAAAAAAAAAAAAAAAAAAAAAATGCACAGCTTGAAGAAAAGCAAACAAGCGCCTTATTTATCAGTCCATTTGGTTAATTAAATAGAGGGCACTGCAAAATAATTTAGGCTGGCTGTATTATCAACAGCTAGAACTAATTAGTGTCAAGTTGCTATTTAATTATGGAAACCATTTTGGAATTATGCACACCACAAGACTGTTTTCTCAACCCTGTCAACAGTGGATCAGGCAGTAGCGGTAGAGAAAGAGAGGGCGAGCAGGTCACGAGAGATAATGAGCTCAGATATAGAAAGACAGAACGCGTCGGATGTAAAGATGCATGTTGACAGCTAAAGAGGCGAAACAAAAACATTTACTGGCTGCACGGTAAGTCGGCGAAATAAAGACCTGTGCAATGCATCTCGACAGCATCTAGGTCACGGTGATTACATTATTCAATGTATCCACAATGTTCTTCGGTCCTACAAATGAAGCAACATTCCAACGACTGCGTGCACTGCAGTAAATGTTTATTGAAAAAAATGTCTGTATTTCCTGCAGTGAATAGAATAAAAAGTGCTCCCCTTGATGGCCACGGCCATACACTGCAATAAATATCATAAATAAATAATATGACAAATCTAACAGACAGCTGTTGTCTGTTATATGGTAATAAGATCATCAACAAAATGTTGTATTTGAGGACTGATCTTGTGTGCAAGGATAACTATAAAATACTTATTGAATTAATTATTACCCAGGTAAATGTGATATTGATTTTGGGTGATATAATCCAGCTCTAATCTATAATCCCCCCCATCTTTACAAACACAGAGTGTATTATTTATACACAAAAATTTAGGCCTTGGACTCATGTGCACAGGCAAGAATGTCTTTTACTCCAGTCATGCTGTGACAGCCATGGCAGAGGAGTTACACAAGGGCGCCACAATTCAGCTGCTATCTGATATGCTGTCATTCAGCTTGCACTGTGGCAGCACCGAGAGCCCTCACCACCTCGAATATGCACCTTTCTTCCTTTTACCCTTCTTTCTGTCCCCAGGATTTTTTTTTTTTTTTTTTTATTTAGTTATCTTGTTCCTGTCCATTGCACTGAAAGAGGTTTTTTTTTTTTGTTTAGTTGTTTTTGTTGATTTTTTTTAACCTTCATGCTGTTTTTCCTCTTGCACAATTCTATTCCAAACATCACTCAAAGTCTGTATCTGCATTATAAAAATTCTCATTGCTGCTATCTTGAGGGGTCATAACAGTGCAGAATCACAATGCTGAAGCCCTCTTCATACCTGGCATTAACATACGTCTCGGGTAATCTGATCACAAGGCGAGGGCTCTAAATGTGTTGGTTCGCCTGTAATTAGAATGCATCTCTGCGTCCACCTCGAGTAACCACTTAAAGGCAGATATGAGTTCCCACAAATAAACATGCAGCCTACATTTTTTTTGCAAAGACCAAATGCCACAGTCCTGCACAGGATAATTTTGCAAACAAGTATTCAAACACTAATGCATAATAAACTACAGGAACGCTCCATTAAGTCCCGCAACTCAACCTACTAAACACATGGGTTATACAGTGACTCAGTTCAAAGGACTTAATTTTTACTTGCCTCATCAGCCAACAAACTTGAAGAAAAAGAGTGGCTAATAATAGGGGTGAGTACTACACTACCCAGTGGGTGCAGGACTCTAAATGCATAGCTGATGTTCGCCAGTGACAGGCTCATCAGTTGAGCTGGCAGCCTTTCACTACGGCCCAGAATACATTTGCACATCATGCTAAAAGAAAGTGACCGTACGCACCCCCAGCGCACCTCTGAACGAGATCTGAGGCGTTCAGCGTCAATAAAGTCCGCAATGCGTCTTTGGGCGCGCTTGTGATTGGATCACCCAAGATGCATGTTAATGTAAGATATGAACAAAAAAAAAATAGCCTGAAGCTTAAAAAAGTGTTCTAATCTGATCACTGAAGGAACTCGAAAGTTCAGCAAATGAGCCATAACATCACTGTCATCCATCCCATTAACATTCTGCAGCTTAAATGCCTCTTAATGAGTGAGACAGTATTATTATCATTAAATAGTGAGATATGAATGCATTTCGCAGAAATTTGGTAACACACTACTATTCCAGTCGAGACTGCATTCGCTTATTAAGTGTTAAAGTGGGTTTTAATTCCTAGTCTGATAGCCATCATTAGCTAATGAGTGACTAGTGACCCATCATTATGCAATGGAAGTCACCACTCAGCTCAGTCGAAGAGCCGCTTTGCCTTTTTTACCCCCCCTCTGTCCTAATTGATGCCCCCTGATGGTTTTAAACCTGAGGATTTGGCCAGTTATCGTGGCTACGACCTAAAAATAAACACAGAGGAATGACCCAAAGGCTCCGACACCCTCTGCCCCGTGTACACATGCATACACACGGCGTAGTGTGACCAACGGTGTCCTCACTGTCAAAGGAGCAAACGTCCTTGACAGAGTGGCATATTCACTCACTTGGCACTTCATTCTCTCTTGTTTATATCCTCCTCCTCATTCTCCTGCTCTCCCTACAGCAGGCTGAGCAGATAGTTAACAGCAAAACGCTGCTGCAGAGGGCAAAACAGAGATTGGACATGGACGCCTCGTCTGCGCCATCTGAGCCGCTTTATCTGGGTGCCAGTCCATACTGACGCATGGCGCGCAGTAAGTGGGGCTTTCTATAAAAATAAGAAAATTTTTTAAATCTTGACTAAATTTTTTAAACTGCTTTATAAAATAGAGATTAAGCAATAGTTTGCTTTGGAAGGAATTTGGGATATTCTAGATGCAGCAGAGCTGTTGAGACTGTTTGATTAAACATATAATCTTGAAAAAGAAAAACAAAAAAAGGTTCAGAGGAACAGCCGCACCACAGTGGTCTACAAAAATATCATCCATAATATCCCCATCCTCACTTCACTAACCCTACACACGCACACACACACACACACACACACACAAATGTAATAATGCAGCCCAACAACTCTTACCCCACTAGTTCAGCAAAGACCTTTGCTTTGTTTAGAACATCTGCACATTTTTATGTCTGGATGACTACTAAATATGCAGTATTAACAATGGTGCCTGGAGGCCACTATGTGTTTCTGGTCTTATGAATAGCACAGAATTAGTGAGTCAAGTTACTGGCACTGGCAACCAGGAGTACAGCAAATGTCAACAGATGCATAAAAAGACAGATTCACAACACACACACACTTCCTTACTTTTGTTGATTTATGGCGCAAAATGGTCCGATTTATTCACCTCATTATTTTAAATGTTACATCAGTCTCACTGAGTGAGACCGGCTCCATTAAACTGCTTTCAGTAACAGTGCCGATGACGTGCATTAGAAGGTTTCGCAGACATTATGCATTAACATTCAATTTCAGGGTTAACTATTGTCGATCGGCCTTTTCTTTTTCAAAGCGTTCCCAAAAATGCTTTCGAGGGGTCGACCTCAGAAAGTGCAAGCGTTGCATTTAGCAGTTTTGTCACGTGCAGGAAGGAAGCAAAGTAAATGTGTTTACATTTATTTCTTGATCACAAATGATCAATATGCATCAACCTCTGCGCGCAACCGGAAAATAAAATGAAATTAAGAATGGAATCACATCAGAAAACGCACGCTCTGGCAGACGCGAACAGCCAGTGGAACATGACTGTGCCCTCGGTTTTTAATTAAATTCACTTCTCGCTCATTTTCAACAAAAACAAGATGCCAAAATGCTTGATGTTACACAGTCTTTGGGTGCAAGGCCGCACTGAGCTAAATGCTAACGTCGGGATGCTACGATGCTTAAAGTGACCACGTTGACATGCTGCCGCTCACATGTGAGCATATTAATATTTATTAATTAACACTAAAAAATAAAGTACAGCCTATACTGATGATGATGTCATCAGTTTTGTTTTGTATTAGAATCAGCAAAATTCATCCCGTTAGTTCTATAAATATCCTTACAAGATTTGTTAGCAATCAATGTCAAAGTTGAGATATTACCTAATATAGCAACTTCCAGAGATCTGCTCCTCGTACTGAAAACATTTGCCAAATGGTTCACTGCCTCTAATCCCTATCGTCAGAGATCCTGTTACAATAATCAGGCATAACATACTGTAATCAGTCTGATCCCGAGTGCCCATGATGATAAGCTTAACTAAATGATTTTCATCCGTCAACAGTGTTCCGTTAACAGTGAGTAAACCCAATCGGTGGCTGCAACTTCGGATTTGTATGCCTTTTATACTCTTGAGTTTGTCCAAGACTCAAAGAGATTAAGTAAAGAGGGGCTAAAAAGTCCGATCGTTTACAGAACGGGCCATGCTCAGTGCTATGATGACCCCTTCCACACTGCCTGTTCCTTCTTACAGGTTTTGTGTTGGAGGCAGAGGTAACACTTTGATAGTTTTTAGTTAACTTTCTTTCTTTTAGTTACCTCTACTGTATAACTGTGTTTGCACACTCACCACATGACTAACCCATCCAGTCCGCATTTCTTTTGAGTTTAATGAAATGCAGGTGTTTTTTTCCCTATGATTTCAGACTCCATTATCTCAGTAGTCTCCCTATTTTGTTTGCACTTTGAGCCATTTCATGACAATGCCGAATCAAACCTCTGCATTTAGCTCAAGACGCCAGACGAGGTTAGAGGCTATTGTGAGCAGACAGAATTAATGGTTTTGCATTTTGATTGTGTACAAGTATTTTAAATGAAAATTAGACTGCTGTCAGAAAAATGGAAGTTCATTTTTCTTTTCATTCCCACTGTACTTAACTCATTTTAAGGCCCAGCTCTAGCACTAAAACATCACAACTAATTATGAGGCTCAACAAAGGAGACGCCTTTAAGGACAAACGCTAAGCCTCTGTGACTAGTTCTATAAATATGACGGTTTTCCAGCTGCTCTTATCCTGCAGACAATCTCTTAGTTATTAGGATTCCGGGATTTATCCACGACCCACAGACTTGGAATTTTTCAGTTCAAATGTGGCTAGCCACTACCATGGTAATTGTGGCTCTAACACATACTTTGAGGGGAAACTGCAGCGTATGCCAATTGTTGAGGTAAAGCGAGGCCTCAATCGGCCCATATACATCACATCTCTAAGTCAGTGGGATGTTTGTTTTACCCATTCAGAAAGAGGAGATATGCTCAACATGGTTCATATTTAAAATCAAACAAAGCTCGGCAAAACGAACAATATCACCCCCGCATTCCTGACTCTCGCTACATGGCAGAAAGAGATCCTGGCCTCTTCCCTGCAGCACACCGACACAGCAATGCCGCTGTTGTTTCTTCTTACACATGCTGCTGACAGCTTGCACCACACAATCTCTCGGGCAGCCTCATTTTGCCTCATCTGAATATTTATGAATGTTGTTGAACGGCCACATTCCATTATCAGGGAGATTGCCTGGCATGGGGCTCCCAATCCTTTCACCCTGCTCACGTCTGTCTCGGAGCCTTGCACTTCATCCAATTGCAGTGTGTGTTTCACCGTGCCTGGCTGCCACCAGTGTTGCTGGTGTTATTGAGAAAAATGAGGCAAAAAACAGTATGAGGAAAGAGGGCGGAGAGCAGTCAAGTCAAAAAAAAAAAAAAAAAAATCTATAGACGAGAAAGATGAATGCATTTTTCAAGGTTACAAAGTCTAAATTAAATCGACTAATTCTCTGAGGTGGAAACGCATGCTGGCGTGGTTCCCCCCTCCCTCAGAGAGTTATGAGTCAACCTTTCAGGGCAAAGGTAAAATAATAACCTTCTAGTGAAGGCAGATGGGTGTATGCCAGTGCATTTATACTTGAGTTCTCCTTCTTTATCTGTACTTCGTGTAACAAGGCAATCAATAATAGATTTATTAGCAATCTGAGGGGTCTGGAGAAACAAGCAAACAAGACCTGGCCAAGTATCTACAGCAGCTCCACTACTGCACAATGTTCTCATAGTTACCCATTCACCCTGGTGAAAACAAACACCGGCAAACAGGGTAGGGAAAGTCTGACTGAAAACTGCCTGATCCAAATCAGGTCCAGCACTCAACGGTAAATACGGGACTTCCAGAGGAGATCCGAAAGTTGGAAAGGTTTAGAAAGCCCACCGCTAACACAATGTAAGACATTTGGCCCCCACAACAAAACATTCAGCGAACGCAAAGCGCAAGTATTTCAATTTAAATCAAGAAAAATTCACAAAAAAATCTGTTTATCTGCAGTTGCACAGCTGTGAATACTTCCCTCGAGGCTTTTGCTTCGTTCAACTGATACTGTAACAAGAATAACAAATAGGCTATAATAAATGTTCCAACTCAGATGCATCTGATAAAAATGCAGGATGTCTGGAGACAAGGGAAGCAAAAGCAGAAAGAGGCAAAAATACAAACATGTATTATTATTTTTTTTAAAAGTAGACAAGATGTACTGCAAGCAAACACAGCTGATAGTGTAGCATGTCACTTGCCTGCCTTCTTCCTCTGGTTTGCAATCTATATTCAGGACAAGGGCTAGAGAGACATGAGAGTAATTTTAAAAACAATTCCCGGCAATGGGTTGAATTTTAAGCTGTGCTTAAAATTAGGAAGCTGGCAATGGATGACCATGAAAGATTGTGGTCACAGAAGATTGTGGCTGTTTGGCTGCACCTGCTGCTTACGTGATCGCTCGTTGTTACACGGTGATGGTCTCCGTGTGGAAGGGCCTCCGCTGCATGAAAACTTCTGTTAAATAACCAAAACCATTCTCCCACAAGATATCTGCTAGCATGACTTGGTCCACTTGTGCTCTTAGAGGGATGGGTTAGGCCAAATCAACGCAAAGCTGTTCTGACTGATCCTAGAACAAAAAAAATTCCTATATGATGGGAGTAAATTCAAGATAACAATACGCCCCCCCTGTGCATAGGGCATGGCAGGTGACTGAGTGTTTTGATTGGTATGAAAATGATGTGACTCATATGCTATAGCGTGCACAGTCACCAGATCTTAACCCAACTTTAAGCGTAAGTGCTGAAATTAGTATGGTACGAGCATGATGGATGCGCAAATGTTCTGCTCGCTCACTTTCACTGTCAGCCACAGCAAATAGGACTCAAGGTCAAGAAAGCTGAGCTGCCACGCTGCCTCTATGCTCTGCATAAGTTCAATGTGAGCGGCACAAAGCACCAAAGAGCTGCAGTAATTGGGACACAATGACTTTTGTAAAAGTGTCAGCTGTAGATCTCGTGTTATAGCCTTTCACAGGATGTCACTCATTTGTTTTTGCTCTTTGAGAAATGACCTTCCCAAAAATGTCTCAACTGTCTAACGAGTCCTTGTGGGAGAGTGAGATAAGACACAACAATATGCACACAGCTTGTAATTAATGCTTTAGCTGGTTCGGATGTGGGGTGAATGCTTATAATCTACAAAGGGCATGAGTGGGTAGTGGGGAAGGTGGGTGTAGGATAGCACTGGAAAAGGTCTCGTAAAATAAGCCCAATTATGTTAATACTCTTGCAGAGATGAGGCAAGAATGGGAATGTGAAAACGTAGAGACCTTACGCATAATAGAGGTTGCTGGGACTTGGATAGATATAAACCTTATGAACAAGGGGAATATTTAGACTACACCCTAAAGCCACGCAGTTCATGTACTGAGTCACTGGTTAACAGTGAAACCTATAAGAAGAAGAAAGAAAAAAAAGTCAGCCAACATATTGAACTGACTCATCTTTCTGCTCACACAGCAAACAGCTTGCACATTAGCGTTTGCATAACAGTGGCAGAAATACAACTCACAGAGATGTGATTGGTTAGCTGAGGCTGCTCGTGTTTTGTCTTTCTGATGCTGGTGGAGGTTGTGGATGGTGATGACAGCATTTAAAAAAAAAAAAAGAAAAAAAAAACTGAAGAAAGACATCAGCGGGTGAAACTCAAGGCCAAACTTCAAATCAAAAGCTCCACCACTGAAATAATTCAACCATTAGTCATAAACAGAAGATAAAAAAAAAGATCGCACCTACATTCTTCTTAACCCTTTACTGCACACCTCCTGTGCCACGTTTAGAAAAGTTACAGGTGTTGGAGCTCGGGGCTGTATTCATCAGGCCAGAGTTCATTTTTTCCATAACACACACACACACACACGCACACGCACACACACTATGTGACAGAGGACACAGTAAATTGGACCAGCAAAGGTTTAGTCCTGCCTCATGATCTGAAGGTTTCCGATGAGCAGCTCTAAAGTGATTAGGCCTGGGTGCAGTGGCCTGTGGAAGCAAACAGAGGAAGGCAGGCAGCAGAATGACTTTCTATTGTGCGAGCATCTGAGGTAAAGGAGAGCCGAGCTTCAGTGGCCTTACGTACACGCTTCACTGTTTGTCCACACTGCTGGTGCTGACCTGATTCGTTTTACTGTTACAGCGCAAACTGATCTGAGATCAGACGATGAGACGGATGCACCTCGGAATGTCAGTGATTTTCAGCTTTAGCTCACAGTTTTGTCGGAGTGCACATTCAGTTCCACTTTGGGTGATGATGTAAAGGCTTGACATTTTCTACAAAGCAACATCTTTGTCTGGTACTCTTTAAGTCGCGGGGCAATCATAAAGCGGGCGTGAAATCATCAGCAACAGCTGGCGAGGGAGGGGGAGGGATGACATCCAGCCCCCCTCCTCGCCGAGAACTAATCGAGTTCCTGTGAAAGAAACAAAACAGCTCCTTACAAAGCCAGGAAGGAAAAGACTGAAAATGGAGCAGCTATGAGGCACCTGAATCTAGGCCCTTTGAGTAACTGGAAACAACAGTCAAACAACACTAATGAGATTACATCAAACTCCCTCAGGAAATCTGCCTCCAAGTGATGAGGTGAAATACTTTAAACATGACTAAACAGAACGTAAACAGGGCGAGAACGTGTACAGTGCTATGAAAAGGCCTATATTTAAACAAGGTTTTCAACTCACAAAAAGTAGCTGTTTTTGTTTTGTGCACTATTTTTTTTAACTTATTTGTGAAAAATAGAATGTGCAAATGCATGCTTTGTACAGCTACTAGAGTAAATCAAAAATGACAAGACCACAATTCCTAATTTCGGTTTGCTAAAAGTTTTTTTTCCCCCCCATTTCTTAAAAACCTGGAGAACATCATCCCAAGCGAATCACATAATCTTCACTGTGCTCATTTCATCTCAAGTCATTTCAAGTCGATACTATTTTCATATCCCGAAATTGCAAATTTGTCCCAGGGTGCTTTACGGTCTGTACGCCACACGACACCCTCCATCCTTAGACCTGCAATTCAAATTATTTTCGGATTTCGATATTATTCACCCTCAAATCCCCTCAAAGTGTTATCTGCATCTGTCTGATAAAAATGCAGAACTGCTTTGGTTCTCATGTTCAAAACCTGTAACTACAACCTGAATGCGAGATCTGAGCAACGAGAAATGAATATTAGATCAAATATTTCTCGGTGACACAATCGAGACGGGGAAACACAAGGTATGCGCTTACTTTTGCATGACCTGATCGTGTTTCTTTTTTTTAAGTCTGTGAAATCAAACAGAATTTTCTTAAAACTACAGTATCACAAAAACAGTCGTGCAGGATTTCTCTGTCTTTCAGTTTTATTATCTGATGTAGTGCCATAAACTCTCCAAAAACAGGAGGTGTGTACAAAACCCTTTCAGAATAACAGTCCTGAGAATAACAATCACGTTTACCGTTACACAGATTTCACCAGCACAAATCCACAGTGACACAAAGAAACAGGGTAAAATTGTGTTTTTTGGAAAACGTTCTCTGGCTAACAGTAAAATTGAGGTTACTTGTCCTTTCTGATACTGAAGGTGTTTCCCAATGCTGTTGGAGCTGTTGAAAAAGTAAGACTTATTGTCTTTATTCATTATTTTATTACATCTTTACTGTTAGAAATAATTTTGTAGAAGGGTTGATATGAATTTTTAAGTCACCTGTCTGCAGTCACATGCTGCAAAACCCCCCCTATCATGCATGAACACACGGAGAGGACAAGTGAAGAGGACACTAAAGATAGTCATTAGCTCTTAAATGATTGAGAGCAGCCCAGACATCGTGCCTGCGATGAAACAATTAACTCCTCGTCTGGCGTTTTCATACAACAACTCTTGAACAACGGATCTGCCACGAGCCAGGAACGCAAGAGTCACACGAGGGTCAGGGTGACAGGGAGGCGAGGGAGGCAGGGAGCAGCTAAAACAGGTAAACAGCGTAAATCCAGGGAATGCGAGAGACGGCAACAGCTGACGAGGCGAGGCACTAACAAGAGACGTGAACAGGTCAAAGGCCAAAGAGAAGGAGGAGCGTAAGGCAAGAGGAAGAAAGCAGAAACAATAAGGAGAGGAGACTGATAAGATGGAAAGCAGAGACACGGGGACAAAAGTCAAGATCAAAGTAATTACCTGTCCTTTCTCTTTTCCTGCAGCGCTCGTGGACGGAGGTTAAAGGTGTGAGAGTTACGTAAGCCATCAGCACTGTGGACCTATGTCTTCTCACCCCCGGGAACTACTTGGGTTACAGCACAGTACAGCCACATGGGGGCAGCATAAAAATATGTGGAATAACTGGTAATGAGGGTTACTCTTGTTCTGATGTGTTCCATTGTTGGTCCTTTAGCTTTCTCTGTGCTACAGAAAAGACAGAGATCATGATGTGAGTAAACGTCTTCGTAATGGAGTTTTAATTAAAATGTCTGTTGGAGCTTGTTGTGTGTTTTTTATTCCAACGTGAACCCCATTGGTATACCCTTTCCTATTTGAGACAAGTTTAAATCTAGTCTGGGTTTGACCTGCACATTAAGCACAGGCTTGCTGTTGGGGGGGGCAATGCACGAAAGCGCATCCCTGCAGCTTATGCTTTGGTTGAATTCCCATAATCCCTCCTTCTGCGTAGCTGTGCAAACAGACACCAACGTAAATCCAGCTTTACTCTGTTTGTGAGAAGCTACGGCGCTGGTCACAAAACTCTAGCATACTAGCATGTCAGGAAAATGCACTGGTCATTTGCAACAGCTCTCCAAGCTTCTTTTCGTCTTCAGAGAACCGGGCTATTATTGGTAACATTTGAATCTCGGGTTTAAACATCATGAATTTATTTTGCTGTGAATTTTACCTTTTAAATCGTTTTGTGAGCGGGCTGTAATGAAGAAGATGAATCGAGAACAAGTCTGAAATCTGATGCACTCCTTGCAATTCACCATTGGATCGATAGAAATTTCTAATGCCAAACAAGAAACCAAGCAGTTTGTCAAACATTGTAGGAGATCCTCTATATTCCCATGTGCTACCAATTATTTAGCTTGATATGTCAGTTCATTCTTTAGTATGTAGGAAATCAACTTCTTTTTACAATGTAACAACCACCACACCATCTCCCAGGTATATCCCCACACGGTACAGTATTTCTACATGACAATATCCTATTGTATGTCCATATGGACCATTATGGACAACGCCATTTAGCGCATAATCACGTCTCAATGAATAACACTATTTCAACAGCGCCTGGATCAATACTCCCCAGAGTTGCGCGTAGCTCAGGCGAAATCGATGGCCTTTGTCAGATGAGACTCACTCGTGTGCTGTGCTCTGCGGTGCAAAATGCAGATGCTGAAGACAGAAACGTATGGAGGTGGTGTTGCTATTGCATCAGGAAAAAAGAGAAGGGAAAGGGGAAGGATTATTATGGCATAGTATTGATCCAAGTTGGAAAACAAGCCCGAGACGCAGGAAGCTGCAAGGAACTATGCTCAATCGATCGCATCCCCGGTGTCAGAAAAAGCTAAGCATTATGGAAGTTTGCATGGAAAAAAGAACAAATAGGAGTAAGAAGGGAACAGAACGAAAAACTGGGCAGCAAGAGAAAAATGTGAACTCACACAAACTAAACACAAGGGGGGAAAAAAAGAAGTGTTACAGAAGAATTTACATCATGACTGTGCCAGGGTTAATACCACAGAGTATTTTGATTTATTGTGATATGATTTAATGTCAAACCAACTCCACAAATGGTATTATATAAACAGTCAACTGCAATTAGAACAGAACAGTGTCCTCGAAGCAAAGTCTGAACATAATCCAGCCAATCTGTGGACAGAATTACTCGGCCTGGTCGCTTAATCCCTCCATCCCTCATATTCACCCCCTGAGGGCAAGAGGAAATTGAATAATAAAATATCTGCAAAAAAAAAAAGCAGGCTGCATGTCTTCCCCATCCGTGCCCGTACTTGTGCGTGCATCACGTTGGTGCACACCGCTGATGATGCAGAGCCACAGATCGGTTATGATGTTGACCAGATTGTGTCTCTGCACCCTGGAAAAGGCTTAAAACATGCGTCCGCCAGGGATTACTGATGTCTTGTAGAAAATTGGCCTAATCCAAACAAAATCCAGCGGGGATTTTTCTTCCACACACAAATCATCACTTGGTTCTGACTATTCTTTTAACCACATGCACGTTTGACAAATCTTTTGTTCTCACGCTTCACCGGCTGCGGCCTGAAGACATCAATCTAACAGGAGTTATTAGCCAGCCGGGACTTGACTTGATTGCACAACAGATGCATTAGAGATGCGAGATAAGTAATCCTTCCCATATTAATGACAAAATGTTTAAACTGCATTTACCATTGTTCCTGGTTTAGTGACTTCTGAAATGCCATTCATCATCTAACCACATGATTAATTCTCTTTAACAGGCTGGCATTTAAAAGGTATCATCTACACCAGTGACTCACAAACATTTCAGACCACATCATTTCACTCCAAAAAAACCCCCCAAAACTATTACTTGATGTAAGAATTATTTAATCTTTAACCACGTCTTTGTAGTTTTAGACTAACAGTTTACATTTAAGCATCAATAATACATTAGTCTGTGCACACTCACAAAGCAACAGGCTGGTAGTGTTATCAACCAGTGTCATGGCAACCTTTGTTAGCTACACTCTGCATCTGTGCCTCTCCCTCCTTCTCCTCTCCCTTCCCCCTACCCCCACCTCCCTACTCCTCACATCTGTGATATAGTCAGCGCTGCAGCCATAGTCCCTAATCCACCTCTTCAATTTCAAGCATTTAGGCAACATCTAGTCATGCCAATTTTTCTGTTAGTGCAGCGCAGTCTTTTCTTTTTTTTCCCCTAAAGGGTCCCAGTTACCTGCTGCCAATTAGCCTCAGATTATGACCCAACCACAGCCAAGCGCTTCCTCCCAAATAAAGCCCCTTACATAAAAGGGATCACGAGTAGGACATATGCCCTTGTGCCTCGTGACACTTCTGCAGACCCCACACCCCCGCAGCTAGAGCTACCGGATGGCAGATGATGTGGAAAATGGCAACAAGTACAGAGAAGAAAAATAAACTGAAACAAGATTTAAAAAAAAAAAAAAAACTAGTTAAAGAAGAATTTAATGAAACCACCATCATTTATTTTTCCGTGAAATGATTAACTGTTTGACATATAGTACAGTACAAATGTGTTTGCCTTTAAACTAGGGTTGCTCTATAAAACAATGCCATGAAAAGTTTTTTTATTTATTTTTATTTAATTATCAGTGACACAAGAACAAAAACCTAAATCAATATTTGGTTTATCCAACCTTGAACGCTTTCAGTCCCTTGGAAAATTTGCCAGGTTGCTTGTGCCAATTATCTCGAACAACTTGCCACAGTTCTGAGGATTTTGGCTGTCTCGGTGTCGCCCCTCTCCTGTAATCCCAGACTGCCTCCATGACATTAAAATAAGGGGTCTGTGGGGGCAATACCATCTGTTCCAAAAACCCCTTGTTCTTCAAATGGAGTAAAGGTCCGAAGTCATTGACTCTGGCTTTATGTTCGAAGTCACTGGCATGCTACAGAGAGAATCGGAGGTAATAAGGCTTTTTCCTGCTTGCTAAGAATCTAACAATTCTGCACAGTACTGCATGTCTTCATGACATGTTTTATTCCCTTGTGATGCAGAACTTGAAGGTCTCTAGACAGATCAATATATACTATGGTTAGGAGGTTTCAGATTGGGATTTAAAGTGCCCCCTGCTAAGTGCAATGGATTGGTTTTCATCATTAATGGACCAGCAGCAGAATACATCATCCCTTTGCAGGGCAGAGGGGAGTAGGGAGGGGACGATGGTGTTGCCACAGATAGCACTGTTCATAAATAACACGGTACTGAGGAAAGGAAATGATAAGGAGGGAAGAGGGTGGTCGCCATCTCCTTGCACTGACACACAAATGCTCTGATCCTTCCCATCAGCAGGGCTCTGATTTGTTCTGCATATTCTGCACAAAGACGTTGCTGTAGTTTCTGTGCATTATGTCTATGTTGCCAGTTATATTAGATTTTATGGATCAGCCGTCTGCTGTCTGTGGTTTGCAAGTGCGGAGAAGCGAAAGAAACAAAGTAGAAAGGAAACAAAAAAAAAAAAGAGGACAGTCCTACTTGACAAGACCGGGCTCGCTAGCAGTCAGTCCCAAGTCCACATCTCTTCTCCCTCTGTTTTTACTGCCTCGTACTCTCCTGTCTACAGTCTCACACCCTTATTCAGTGCATTTCATATTCTTTCTTATCCTATCTGCCACTTTCTCCCCGTTTCTTCCCTTCCCTGCCTCCATTTCTGTCCTCTTAGATCATTTTTCATACCCTTTCCCACCCAGTCTCTGCTTGTGTGGTAAACTCTTCTGAGCAGCAAGACGCTGTTGTGGTAATAAAAGCTGCCTCTGAGCCAAACTGGATGGTGGGAAAAGAACAGATGATTGTACCACAGATTGCAGTTTGTGACCTGACACCTTCAGATCTGAAGGTTGGAGCACGGTGACCTTAATGTGGTGGGAGATGTAAGACTGATAGCCCCATCTGAGTAGGGCGATGGTGATGATGGATATCTATGTAATGGAGATTTTTTTCCTTCACTCCTCATCTTGTAGCCTTAGAGTTTTCTTGAATATACAAGGATTGCACAGAAACAGTCAAAAAGTTTCAGGTTAGTGCTGAACAAAGCTCCCACAACCAGAGCTCCCATGTCTACGAATCTATAGACCATGGAATGGGGATTTATTTTTATCTGCACGTGGCATTATTCAGATGGCCGATGTCACTGCTCCCTGGGTCACGAATACCCGTGGCCAGGAGAAATGCTGAAGAATTTAGGCTTGCAGAACTGTGCCAGAGGCTGAGGATTTGAAGGTTACTGGCTGTGCTGATAACACTTGTGTAAAATGAGTACATCTCATCCCATACAGAAGGTTTTTTTGCTTTGGTTCCACCAAAGGAGAAAATGGAGCACAGCGGTCAGTGCATACAGTAGAATATAGTACTTAAGCACATTTCCTTTTGCTTATCTCACACGCCACTTTTCAAGAACACACAAAAAAAACCAAAGCAAACACACGTCTCTCCTGCAGGACTGTTTACATTTTGTTTTTCCCTCCATACTGCAGTGTACTTAAAGTGGTAAGGTTGCACTTTATAATTTGAAACGCATCTCTGCTCTAACTCATTCTATTAGCACGACACTGTAGATGCACCCTATCCAACAAAATGAAGATTAAATCAGTTTAGCGGTGTTTACTCCCCTCCTCATTTGCATGCATTATATCAAATCAGCAGTAAGGAGAAGTTGCTTCTTTTTCTTAATCAATGACCTACTGTGGCACATTCCCTACAGCATTCAAACCTTTGCATATTTTAAGAGCTCACTGTGAAGGATGATGGGATATTTCAACTTTTAACTAATTAAAGGCCATGCTTCATATAACCTTACAGTGGCCACTTACAGTAGCAAATGCAGTCGTAAATGGTATTACTGGCTGTGCTGATAACAAGCGTTGTTTTAATGATAAATGGTGTCAAGCAGTAGACTTTGTTTTTCTGTTGACATCTGGAGTGCACGGTGGAGCTTGGACAAACATGAAGCTCTATTGTTCAGAGGCATGCACTCACAGCAACGCTCGGTGCCTCTCCCGCTGATTGTTTCTCTCTGCGTTCAGATTCCCCAAAGTATAAAGTGACCAAAGTGTCATTAAGTTAGCATCCAAACTTTATACAAGTTTTGAAATGTAGTCCAAGTGAAGGCTTCAGACTTGTTTGCTTCTATTTCACTGTGCAGCACTGGAGGAGGACAAAGAGGAGGATGGCTGAGCTGGGGGCTGACAGCTTTGGGAACCTCTGGGCAGAGGTAGATAAAGATATCAGAGTGGTTGTGTACACACACTGACAGAAGCTTGATGGGGGACGGGAGCTTTTTATGATTCTAAAATATCCAGTGCTTCTGAATATTTTAACTAAGAAGAGTAAGAAGAATAGGAGGCACCGGACAGAAGAAATCAGATTGCAGGGTAAAAGAAAAGAAGCAGATTTTTAGTAAAATAAGTATATTCTGATTATTATGTAATCTGATTATTATGTACACATTGCTGCACAGTCTATATACCCAAAACAAGCAAAAAAATAGCCAGTGGACATATTACACAGAGACACACAAACACAGAAATGGCTCTGTTCAGTGTGTCAAATCGAAAATTTTCCTATACAAGTTTTGAGCGTTGCAGATAAAGCCCTGTGAGGATACCAATTTCAAATTCACAGCTCCACATTCACTTTTAACCCATGTTCAGAGAAGCACGTCAGGAAACAGGGAGTGAGGCAGCACTGAGGCATGCGTGGAAAAAAGCCTTGAAATCAGCAGGCCTTGGAGCAGAAATGGTCTGGCAGATCTGCTGGAATCCAGAGACAATTCTTTGTCTCGCTACAGCTGCCTCTGAGCATGCATGATAGAGGCTAGACCTAATCAACACACTTTGTACGCAGAGACCTGGACGCACACCTGTTATTTAAGCCTACAGCGAAAATGTGCACGGTTCTTTCATTACATTGTTCTACATCAGTAGACTGTCGCTGGGATTTATTAGGTAAAAACTAAGGGGCCAAATGAAGCAACGAGGCGAGAGAGACACAAAGAGAGAACGCACGCAAAATTCACGCTTCAGCTCACGCAAATGTTTCATACTTGAAACACATGGATAAATCGGCTTACATAAGTGGCTCCTCTTAACAAACAGCCCCAACAAACGAGCACATGCGCACGCCCTTTCCTCCAATACACATACATACGCCGATCCATAGTTCGCTTAACAATGACTTGGCACCGTGCTCACTGAACTACAAAATCGTATGCTCGCCTTGGTGGCGTGTATGTGCGTGTGGGTTAAGTACTGCCCCAGCTGGGTTTCAGCGGAGTGCAGCATAACACTCCTCTGTTGTTCTTCCTGACCCCCAAGACGAGCCTCGGCCAGGCACGCACAACACCACTCACAACCCTAAACTCCTCCTGACTGAGCTAGCTCTCTGCACACACAAAAGCACACATGGTTTGCGCCAAAGTGCTTCCTCCCTCCCTGAAGTCTGAACATGGATCAAGAGAACAATAGATTCCACTAGCCCACCCTCAGCTCCCTCCCTTTCTCAAGAGTGATATTTCCTAAGGTTGTGTAATTACACCCCTGAGCATTACAATCTGTGCAACTTTGACTGAGTGAAGAGTTCTTGGCCCAAACACTGCGATAGCGACCGGTTGCCACTGCATGCATAGCGAGCAGGGCAGAGCAGAGTTAAGCATCACCCAAAGTGCAAGAATCTCATTATTCTGTGGATGGTGCCTAACACTGTCAAAGTCATTATAAGAGTATAAGGATAAAAAGTCTGTCACACTGGCGCCTTTCATGCAGGGCAGATTTTATTAAACAATACAAACTGTCATCAGCCTGCTGCTCTCTGCCCGTCTCTCTCTCCCTCTAAAAAATGCCACCAAAAAAAGTTCTTTTCAACCGTTTACTTCACTATTTCTGACAGAAACAGCTCTTGAGACAAATTCTCTTGTGAGTCATCTCAAAGTATAGCCACATCAAACAAACAGGTTCACTGCACCAGTGGGATTTTGTACAACTTGGACGGTTTTCAAGCAGAATCCGGTCCCATTATTGCCACCGCGCAGTGATGTTTGAGAATATTGCAACTGTTTTTGGACCACACTGGCAGCCCAACGCACAGCATGTGACTGGCAGACCGGCTCACGGCGCCCGACTTAAACCATCACATGACTAACTCGTGCTCAACCGGTTAGAGGTAATCTCTCATGATTGGCAGACACATTAAATATGAGATGTGCTTTACGATCACATGCTCCTCTCATGCTGCGCTGCTCCATTCTAATCCCAAATTACTGATATTCATATCAAATGTGAGCCCGGCTGTCCGGCGGGCAAAGCCCGGACTCCGGGGGCAAACTCTAAGACCTCAAGAGAATTTCCTCAAAGAAGCACTGTGTGAAATACTGAGCAAGAGCACGGTGCAGAGAGTAAACTGCTTTATAGAACGTAACAGGTGTCGTCGTCCTGTTTCTGCCTTAAGAGCTGGATGGAATGTTTGAGATGTTGAAATAACACTGTAGCTGTGAGCCATCACCAATAAGCAAACACTTGAGCTTGGTTTCAGTTTAGATTTGGACTGAGATATTTACACAGACCATGCTTCCACGCTCCAAAGAACGAGTGCGAGTATGTCCAAGTAGTCCAAAGGTAAATATGTATTCACCACTTGAGCGCTTCAGGCAGCTACGTCTTTTAAAAGCAACTTAATTTAATATCTTTTGATGCTCAATAAAAATACATCGGGGGGGGGGGGTGGAT
>JAVDPK010001033.1:366747-423941 GCA_034780415.1 Cichlasoma orientale | reverse complement strand
CCCCCCCCCCCCCCCCCCCGCAACCCTGAAAGAGATGAGCAGAAGAAATGGATGGAGGGTCTGTTTGAAAACAATAATACCAAAAGGAATATCTGACAACACTTTTGTATGTTTTCTATATCATAGCCCTGCTTCTGAAAAACTGCAGTTTTCCCCTCTCACACCGCTCCGACTTTTGCTGTTGTGTCTTCTATTTTATTCCCGCGTTTAGCTTTTATTGTGTTGCGTTTAATTACACAGCTTTGGTTTCTGGCGCACTTGTCACATCATTAATTTACGCATTCGCTCACATAATGATTCCCACTTACAAGCTGCGTCCATCCAGCAGCTGAGCTTGACTAGAAAAATCCATTACTCGTTTATTTACTCACCCATTAAGGCTGCTGAGAATCGAGGCCATTCCCATGACCATGTTGGCAACTGACAGCGCATTAGCCGCATTTTTACGTGCAAACTCCTTGATCTGAAGTTCTGTAGCCCGATCGCTCAGAAAGAGCTTTTTGGTGCACTGAAAGAAACCTGACGATAGAAATCAGACGATAACGGCAGTTAGTATTTTTCTGCGTTAGGTCCATAATCTCTGCTGTGGTTTTAGAGAAAAAAAAAAAGCTAAAGCCCTACTATGACAGATGACCCCATCAGATGGCATGTTGATGCAGGTGTCTGAATGGGAATAGTTTACTAATCATATTTTGGATTGAGATAAACTTCAGTTGGGGCAAGTGGGGAAAAAAAAATAGTAAAAATTCTGAAAAGTAATCTTAACGCTTTAGGTATACCATCCATTACTGAATAAAGAATTCTAACCAAATACTTTATCATGGGAATCATAATGCAGGATATTGCAACACATAGTGTGTGTTTTAATTGATTTAAAGGAAAATATTACTCCCTCCTCTTATGTAAAAGAAATGTCACTTACCAAGACGTATGATTATTGGCTGGAGACCAACCTTACGATACATTCATCCATTTTCAGATCACTACAATGCATTTGTCACTGTACATTCATTAAATCAGGCATGTGCAGCCTACAGCATGCAATGAGTGCCTCGTTATCTACTTATTACATTATCACGTATGAATCAAATATACATATTTAAATTACATGCAATAACCTTTAACATCAACGATAATATTTGAAAAAAAAAATGGAGTCAAAAGCATAAAATATCTGAACAGGATGAATGTGAAGTGCTAAAACTCAAATGTGGAATCTTATCATGGCTCAAACACACACAAATACTGGTGTGGGGAACAAGTATGGATACTGTACTTGGGGGGACTACTACATACACCACTGGCTACAATGAGAGTGAGTTGGACCTACTGCATTGACACATACCGAACAAGAGATCAATAAGCCTGTTAACTCTGATCAAAACATACTGACCTTAAACAAGGACATGGCAGCAGCACTCACACAGCTAACTGCTACGTTCTATTAATAACACTGCAGCCCAGGCTTTAATGGGGATTGTGTCACTGAAATTAACCTACAACCCCATCTGGTTTCCTTGTTTTTTTTTATTATAGTGTCAATATTAATAGTTTACACATAAATGATATTGGTCGGTATGAATAGAAAAGCAGTATACAAATGCTCTGTAAATTTACCACTTATGCATAATGTTTCCCACTGTTTTATTTCAATCGCACAGTTCTTCATTTTTTTTCCTATATTTTGTTTAATATAGCGAGTCAGTGGTCAGAGCTTTAAGCCATGGTGAGGCTTCTGCATATGCTCTGTGTAAGTGAGGAATTAGCTGAACAGGGTGTGGAGCTAGCGGGTCTGCTGGGACTTGTAGTCCAACAATGCAATTTTAGAACTGTATTTACTTAGAAGTTTTTTGCTCAAATATAAACAGCTTTAAATACCAAAAAATTAAAAATGCACTTCTGTTTACTTGGGTTTCCTTTATTTTATGGAAAATGTGAAGATCTGATACAGAGAGCATGAAATTCAAACAAAACTATAAGAAAACAGGGCGTGGTCAAATGCCTTTTCAAAGCAATGTATAAACTATTAATACTGATATTATAATGTTATGCAGTTCAGCAACTGAAAGTAAACTAAATGTTATAAAAACAAGCTTGCAGTATTAAGGATAGTAAAACTTACTGCTGACACTGCCTCACTCCAGCAAAAAAAATAAATAAATCTCTCTTTTCTGTCGGCCTCCGTTTTTGTGAGCTTATATATTCTATCAAGTCATAGTGCTGTCCAAGACAGTATTCACAGATAATGACCTGCAAAGTTTCAAAATTTTTAACTGTTGCAGTAGCAACCCTTCAAGTGTTTTTCACCCTGAACTTCCTGTGATTCCAAAGCCAGGCGAGTTCAAGAGACTCTTCATCTGAAAGAAAACAGCGTATGAGACACAGCAGAAAGCCAACAGTATCTTGCACTTTAACTTGACAGCATGCTTTTCACTTCTCATTTTGGACTTTAGCACATATTAGCCTGGCATTGAAATTACATCAGTCAGTGCAAATAACATTTCTGCACTGAATCGGAAAAATCGTGGAATTGGTTTACTTTGGTCACCATGAACACCATTAGAAAGCCACACATGCAGCTTAAAGATCTTACAGTCAAGTTTTAATCTAACCACTCAATGCACTGTCCTGGTCGCTAATAAAAATAAAAAAAAAAAGGAAAAAAAGAGGATAAAGCCAGAACCAGAGATGCACTGTCAATTTCTGGATTGCCCCTAATGAGTGCAAAGCATGATGGGTAGACCCTTGTTATGTAATACCCTATGTTTCCTGGTAACAACTAAAACGACTAAATGGAAAACAAGGAAAACTCGGAGCTCACAGATCACAAAAGGGATAATCTGAAGTGAACACACTGGACTATTTAAACTATATACATTTGAGAGTTAATATGTTTTGCAATATTGACATATACAAAACATGGCAATGACATTACAATTAAGTACGAATAATGCACAGGTGTCATAGGATATTAAATCCTGTATACTGAATATGGTGCGGTTTCTAAGTGAGCATTATAACCAGTATAACGAATAATAATGAACTTTTAACATGTTCAGTAACTTCTCTCTTAACGTGGCGGCCCTGGCATGTGTCTTCACAAACTTGTAACTTTGAATTCATATTTATTACACTTTATTCTGCCCAAACATCATCACATTTGTTTGCCTGTCCAGTTAGATCTAAGCAGTCCTCAGCTTTAATCCATGGCACCCATGCCCATGTAAGTGTACAGTAACCCAGAATATGAGGAAGAGATTGAGAAAGATAACCTACCAGAGGGGGAAGTCAAGAGGATCATGATCGTGTCTGGCTCAAAGCACAACAGCTGAAAAAAAAAGAAAAGAAATAAAATTAATTTTTTTTTTTTTTTTTTTTGGCTTGCATATACAGCACTGTTCTGGATACAAAGTTCATTTGGCATAACAGAAACGCTAGGACTATTTGAAAATTCAGATTAAAAATGAGCTCCATAAACATCTCAAATATAGTCCTTCTTAAGATTTTTAGTCATCAATTTTTGACACCCATATGGCTACTCATTATAAATACTGTTGGGCAATGACGCGTGTCCTTACAGAGGTTCTTCTGTCTGGCACTTTACAAAGTCTAACTAAAAGATCTTTTCGGGATTTAAAAGCCGCTATAGCCGAATCTTCGGGGAATATAATATTTTCCCGCAGGTCGCATGCGCAACAGTTACACTTTCTGCCTTCCTTCTTTGTGTTTTCATTAATTGTTTGTTTGATTTTTCTAAATCATTGGAGAAGTCCTAAATAGATGACATAACAATCTTTGGAAACAAATCTTATTCTGCCTCTGCTCTCGAAACCACCTGCTGGTTTACCCTTTACAGCTGCTCAGCGGGTACCTTCATGCGCAACACTCTATCCTAAGCATCAGCCCGATTCTGCAGCGTCGGACTGCCTCATCCTTCTGCTTAAGACTTCAGAACAACAAAATGAGCTGTTCTTAAATTGCAGATGAATATCTGGAGCCGTCTGACCCCCCCGGTATCTTTATACAGAGGTTTAAACACGCTGTGCAACTGCGTCACAACTAATTGGACATAAGCCCAGCGAGGCTAAAATATTCTAGGCATGATTGTGCACAATGCATAATCACTGATTAAGTGAAGATCCCATATAAAATGCATCACATCTTACCTTCGAAGGAGCTCCAATGATTACTTAGTCTATACAAATCAAAGGATGGAGAAACGCACGTACTCCGCAAATCTTTCTGTCTTTCTTTCTCGTTATTTCTTTTTTCAGCAGATTAATTTCACAGTGGATTTAAAGTGTGCGTTTAGCGTGGCCACACTCTCAGTTTCACACACATCACACAGCCGGTTACCTGTCAACTTCCCAGCGACTTTTTCAGCGGGTCCTTTTAAAGTCCAAGGATAAATCCGCTGGAACATTCCACCGGAAATGACGCTCTCATTGCTTCTGGACTGTTCTGTAATATTGTTTCTCATTTCTTTTGATCACCCAATAATGTGGTGGAAGTGATATTGAGACAAAACCACGATTTTTAAAAATCATTTTATGGATTCAAATACAGTGTGTAAACACAAGATAATGTGTAGCCATATTTATGCAGTTCTCATTGATGGGCAAAAAGTCATCATTTGAGTGTTAATACCTTTAAGTTCAATAAGTTGTGGATCACTGGAGTCCCTTCCTAATATGCAGGACTTCCAAATATTTAGACTTCTTATTTTATAACTTAAAGTGGCTTCAAGTTCAGCAAAACTGAATATTCATGACTACTTAACATTAAGACGTCCTCCACCAGAAGAAAAATACATGACAAAACAAAAGTGGATGGAAATAGTCTATTTGTTTGTTTGCTTGTATTTTTTTTCTTTTTTTTTTTTACATGATAACAATTTCAGACGAACATCTGGCAGTGCACATCAGCACAAATATTAACTGTCTCAGCTTGGCATTTTTGCTATTGTTCTTTCACTGTGGAAGAAAACATTCAGACTAAAGACAAAAATCATTGTTGCCCCTTTTTAAAAAATGAAAGCTCGGGTTCACTATTTACTAAACCCTAAACTGAATAAGGAATAAAATATTCACAGCTTAATAAAGAAACATATTGGGTGTTTTTATTTTTGTTCATTATTATTCTCAGGTTGGTTACAATGTATCACTGCAGTACATGTAGTGATTATGCAGTGATGTTAATCCACCGATCTGTATGTTTTATTGGGTAAAAAGTACAAAATGTTAGCAAATGACTCTAAAGGTACAAGCTCTACCTTTTCTCAAGGACTCCATGCGCACTAATTAAGTTTACATAACAAACTCACTTAAGCACAGATTAATGAAGCATTCATTGTGTAATCCAAATGTAAAAGGACAAATGGTTTGAATTAACGTTTGGGTAATTAACTTTTATAACCCTGACAAAACAGAGAACACATGAGCCTTCTGAGTCGGAAATGTACTTACTGTACAGTCAGGTCCACATAGTGTGAGAGAAGCAACATCCCTGCCAAATGCTTATAGATGAGACTTTCCAAAGTCTGATCGTTCAAGAACATTCTCAAGGTTGTAGGCGTAGCATGGTCAGACTACAATCAAGAGATCTTGTCATCTTGTGTGTAAATACAGATGATTTACAACCAGGTTCAAACAATGATTACACTCAAGAACAGGAAGGTCAGATCAGACATTGACAGAAAACATCTTAAATAGACTGCCTCATTCTGGGGGGAAAAAAAAATTGGACAGATGAAACCAAGTTTAACTTGAACCAAAATGATGGGAAAAGTATGGAAGGAATGGGAAGGAACAGCTCATACCACATTATCTGTCAAACATAGTGGAGGGAATATTATGGCAGGGCCACTGGGACACTAGTGTTTGCTGATGATGTGACTGCTGATTAAAGGTGCAGGATGAATTCTGAAGTGCACAGGGCTATACTCTCTGCTCAGCTTCAGCTAAAAGCTGCAAAACTGATCAGACAGCACTTCACAGTGCAAATGGATAATGTCCCAAAGCATACTGCAAAACCAAACAGAGTTTCTCAAGGCAAAGAAATGCGGCATTCTTAATCTAATTTCATGCTTTTCAGCTGAGAGCATGCTGAGAGCATGCTTTCAGCAACTGAAGGTGGCTGCAGCAAAGGCCTGGAGGAGCATATCAAGTGAGGAAACAGCATTTGGTGACATCCATGGATTCTAGACATCAGGCAGCCATTGACTGCAAAGGACTTCAGTATTAAAACAATCCTTATATTTAAAGTTATGTTATCTTTTGTGAGGGACTATGTATAATTCATAATAATACAGTTTATGCCATACTTTTTTTAACACCTTGAATTTAAGCTGAAAGTCTGCACTTCAGTTACATGTATGTCTTGAATCTTTGATTTAAAATCCACTCTGGTGGTGAAGAGAGGCAAAAATGACTAAAGCTCACAGTGTTGACACCAAAATTAACACGATAACTGGAATGAGGAGCCAGAAACAGTATTGATTATGACATTTTTTAAAAGAATGAAAGTCAAATCCATCGGTTTCATTTAAAAAAAGAAACATATTTCGACCTCTGGTTTGGCTCAGTGGGTGAGCAGGTGACCATATGCCACATGGTGCAGCCGGCCTGGGTTTGTGTCTTCCTGTCTCTCCCCACACATGCCTGTCTGTCTTCACTGTTTGTTATCCAATAAAGGCAAAATGGACAAATAATATCTTTTAAAAAAAGAAGAAGAAAAGAAACATACTTACTAGAGTCAGATTCATCCAGTGTGTTTGGCAAATTTTTTACTGGATGTTTTGGCCTCATGCTGACAGGGTTTCAATTTCATCAGCTTAAACAGACTATCAAGACATATAAAATATATGAGGCACCTAACTGAAGCTAATTAGCAGCCCCACCTATCCCATCAAGCATTTGACACACTCTGGACAGGCTGTCACTCTGACAAGGCACTCAAGTTGCATTTTGTGGTTTTTTAACATGTATGTCAGTGAATATATGAACAAACACCTGGAAATACTAACCTCACGTTGTAATCCTCACGAGCTCCTCTAGCCCAATCTGCATTTACACAGCAAAACTCATCACAACTCAAAGTGCTTTACTCTACAGCACAAACACTATAACATGTGTGTGTGCATGCCTATGCTGTGGTTTGCTCCTGTGAGGAAACCAGAGCATGCAAACTATATACAGAAAGCTCCCAGGAAAGTTCAAACCCAGAGTCTTCTAATCGCTGCACCACCAGTTTAAGTCTTATCAACCCTCCCTCTTAAGAATCTTTACTAGCTTGCTAATTTTCCTAATGTTAATCCCACTTTTAAAAAGATATCAGAGGCGCTGGCTACAGGCTCTTCAGAGATAACCTGGATCTCTTTGGTATAGTCTGAACCTCGGTGTCCTCTGGGTTGGAGCACATGCTCCTCGAGCGCTGCCTTCTCCAACCAGAAAGAGTTCTGAGTATCCATGTTTGGTGACACCTTCATCAGACAAGACTCTCCCACAGGCTGAAGAATCAGGTCATGTGATTTCGCTTCATTTGTCAGTAGATTCAGGCGAATAATGCAGGAAAGCTTTTCTTTTTAACTATTCTATTTTATTACGTTCTTATATGGGGATGGTGCAGTGATTAACACTGCTGCTGTTCCTGATTTGAACTTTCTTGCTGGCTTTTCTGTGCGGGGATGTTCTGCCTGAGCTTTTGTGGGTTTTCTCTCGGTGTTACAGTTTCCTCCCACAGTTCAAAGACAAGCTTGTTATGTTCTTAATTCTACTTTATCATATCATACCTGCAGGTTTGGGACCTGGGGGCGCATAAGCCACCTAGTGTTTCTTGGTAAAAGAATGAATTTATAAGCTATGACCTAAAATGAAGTTCAGCACATGTATAAAATTAAACTAATGATTTGTTAAACTTGTGATACTAATCTTGAGTCTCACTGTCATTCATCTGAAAGGGCCTCACCCAGAGTCTGTCTTTGTTACATTTTGAACAGCTATGCTGTATTTCTAAGCTGCTTTTTGTTAAAGGACTCATTCTCAAGAGGTCGTGCTGGTGCCGGGGCATTGCTGCTGAATTTACGTGAAAGAGAGATGCGTCTATTATTGTAACATATGCGAACTATCTGCAGTACACACACACACACACACACACAGCCCAGACAGTGAAGCATTTTGACAAGATATGATTGTGGCAATGAGATGTTATGTTAAGTTGTGTAACTGAATTATAAGAAGAAACTATGGTTCAGTAATATTATGTTCCAGCTCTTGAATCATGCATTAAATGCTACCGACAATTTTGATAGCATCTTTCTTCTGTTGTGAATGGATTCTAGGCTGATCGGTGAAACAAAGACTCTCCCACAGCCTACCGGTCATATGGGACGGTTCTTAAATGTGATGTGTGTAGAATTCTTCTTTCTAAGAAGCTTTCCAGCTGCAGGTTCATTATTAATAATGAAAGCACAAAAGGTCCTGAAGGGGATTGTTAAGTCTTACTCTTTGCAATCTGTTGTGTGGGAGTGGCCATTTATTTACCTGATCTGACAATATCAGCAACATTTACTCGAGATCTTTTAAAAAGTATGGAAAAAAGAAGGTTTTCTGTTTTTGAAGGTTCGCTTATTTGTAGAGAAATGAATAGCAATACAGTTCTGAAGCCAGTGCCTACTGAAACGTATTTATGACATTCTCTTATATTACCACCATAATTCATATTATTGAATGTGACTATGTATTTCATTCATTATTAGCGTCATAACTAAGGGCTGGAGGATGACCCATCATAAAATGGGCAAGTTACACCCTGCAGAGGTCACCAGGCCATCACTGGAGGAACACACTCGATTTTTATCTGTACAATAAAATGGATTATTTGTGAACATGCGAGTTGGAGCAAAAATACCGAACACAGAAATACGGTGGAAGAAAAAAAGAAAACTCACAAGATTACAAATAGCACATGAATTTTGTTTTTAATTAAGAAACACCAAGGGGGGAGGAGAGCATCCTTTAAACACCGGAAATGAAACAGTCAAGTCGTCTTGACGTAGACATTTTTCAGCTGGTACACTTTCATTCATTTATCTGATACAGTAAGTGTTCGCTTTAGTCGGCCATTCAGAAGTGAAGCAGTAAAATGATGAATGAAAAAAAAGCAATAACATAAAAATAAAATTCAAAACTAAAAGTGCACCTTTCTTTATTTGTAATGGAGTAAAATGAACCAAAAGCAGCCATCAGTTCCTCACCAACTCTGCATTTGGTGACAGTGTACAGTGTATGAGTGAAAATCCAGTTTAAGAGCAGATATATAAAAAAAAGGCACCCAACAAGGGGCACACACGCCATCGCTATCCTCTTTAATGACCTAACCTGGACCACAGCATTAGCTTTCCTCATCCCCACATGCTCATGATGACACCATTCTGTAAGCAAATGCATTTGAAGCCTAAGACTTTTTTTTTCTTCCATCGAGTGAATAATAAGACCACTTTCCATCTACTTGACCGGGGAGCTCCAGTCAAATATTACATAATTGCTTTTAATGGAACCTTGTTGGAGTTGGATTTTTTTTTTTAAAGAACTTTCCAGGTGGGCCCTATTAAAATCAAACATGAGGGGAAAAACAACAGGGTGTGGGAGGCAATACACAATAACCAGAGAAAAGAAAAGAGCAAGCTTCTGTGATTGCTCTAAAAGAGCACAATCAAGCCTAGAAACAAAAGCAGTGAAAAAGAGAGAGAGGGGGGGGAAAGAAACACAAAATAAATAAAATGAGGCGATACTAAGTGAAAGGATAGTGCTCATTTTAGGATATTAATACAAATATTTTAAGCTTACAAAAAAAAAACAAGAAGAAGGTTTGTGAATCCCAAAGTGATTGTGCCATTGTGTGGTGGTCAACTAAAGGCAGGGCGAGCATGCTTTATTTTATTAGAGCTACACTACTGATCACAGCACCTGCAGGAGGCTTCCGCTGCATTAACACATGACCAAACACTGATCCAGCTATGTGCTGCAGATGAATCTTACAGAACCGCGGCGCCTTCAGAGTCTCGTAGCTTAGCGAGGCGTCTCTAAAGCTACCAAAACCTGAAATTTAGTGTAAAACCTTGAGGCAGTACTGGATTGACCCTCCTGAGGACATGGATAATGACACATGCACATGCACACGCACACAAACCCAAATGCACACATCTGATCCTTCCTGTGGCTGAATGTAGTCGATCTGTGAAAAACGGAAAGGGCCAAAACATACATAGCTAACAAATTTACCTGACATATGCACTCGTTCTCAGTTGATACAGATATCTACCTGACTGGCAGATAGTTTAACACACAAAACAATATCTTCAACAACCACACATAAAAAAAAAGTGACATTTTCAATTCACTTAAACTCCTTTTTTGAGATCTACTCAATCAAATATAGCTGTGGAGGCAACAAACTGTGCCATGCCACCATTAAATCAATCCCAAATGCCATGGATATCAACAAAAGTCATAACTGTTTACTGATCTATACCAAATTACTAAATGAAACCTGTATATGTGACATACTAACTATGTGACTATGTGCTGTATCTTAATGTCTGACATTAGCACCAAGATTTCTTTCTTTAAAAAAAAAAAAAATTACAGACAGAGAAGACAAAACAGCACTTCGAATTACTAGCGAAGCAACGACGAGCCGAGCTGAAGCGGCAGCGCTTCTAACGTTTGCAGTTAATCGTTCGTATTTGACGTCCTGAGTTATGTACTGAAGCTGCAAGTGACTGTGACCGCGTGCACTCCTCTCCCAACGGCTTATAAAAGACTGTAAGCATGCTCGCGATGAAAAGGTTCCTCAACAGAAGTGAAGAAAGAAGGCCTAAACGTCTTCAAGTATTAATACAGTTAGGCCTTTAAAAAGCCCAGGACACACAGTATTAGAACCCAGAATCAATCCCGGGAAGGTTGAAGAGCAGTTATGGTTAGTTTGCATGTTTTCCCCCACAAATATAATATATATAATCATATGTATATAAATAAAAATTCAGTGCTGTAAAAACATCTCCACCTCCATAGGATCTGACCCATCGTAGAAGGCCTAATACGTTTTACTCTTATCATGGCTAAAACTACTGCTGGAAGTATGTAAACTGTACTGGTTGTCCTGTGTTAATAGTCCTTCATTAAGAATACAACACCGAGGAAGAGAAGACTTGTTAATGTTGTCTGAATTTTTCTGTCTTTTTTTTTTTTGGATTTACAGCACACAAAGAATCTTGCATCTTGTTGTGTAATCTTTTTTTTTTTTTTTTTGGTAGCAGCAAAGCACCAAGTATGTGTCAGGCTCTATTTGTGTAAGTCTGCTCTGTGTGTGTGTGTGTGTGTGTGTATGATGTCACTCCAAAGTCTCTGTGTGTGTTTGTGTACGTGTGTGCACCGCAGTCTATGAAGAGCACGGCTGCACGTTGGTGCCATGGGCCGCGTGGGCTTGCAGGTCGATGGTCTGGGCCGGCTGCTGTCCCGGCCGGGCATTCATCAGCGTCAGGTTTCTTACGCAGCCCGTCATTCCTGATGAAAACTTCCCCCCTGTCATGGCGGCCATATCTGGAGCTCCACCTGTTGCATGAAATCACATCCACTTAATAACCGACTGGACTTACAACGTGGATTTTTAGGTAACTTCATGTAAGATTAAAATGTCACGTCACATACAATTGGAGTGAAAAATATTTACACTGCTTTCACACAGCTGAAAAGCTCCATTGTTTTCAGGGAAACTAAGTAGCCACACACTCTTCTCACTTGTGTTACAACTCATTTTTTATCTGATCGCGTTTGAGCAATGACAGCTGGGACAGGCGCCAGCCTTGTGGACTTCATATTGTCACTCCACGCACCGAGATATATGCTGCCTTTGGTGTTGACCATGAGGCTTTTGCCCTTCGATTGTCCATGCAGTCGGGCTCCTCCATCAATCTGGATGTATCCGTCTTTTCCAGTTCTGTGAGAAAAGAGCAACACAACACGAATTAATTGAAGAAATTCAGGAAATATTTGACTCCACGGGTTAATAATCGACCCTTTCAACAGCAGATAATTTGACAAGTTGCAGTACAAAAAGTATTTGATACAAATATTGCGTTCTACTGGGACAGCTACACAAAGTTAGTACCTGACTGCTGTGATCTTATGCCATCTGCCGTCATTGATGGACCTCGGGGACAAGATTCGTGCCTCTCCACTTCCCAACTGGTAACTAGACATCGCAAAAATCATGACCATAATTATGGGCTGTAATTGATTTTCTAAATCGAATCTTCCTGATAGGAGAACTACAGAATTTCAGGGCAGACTCACCTGAAAACAAGGTGTCCGTTCTGTAGCCCGAGGCTAATGAAGTCCTTGCCTCTGCCATGTTCTCCAGGTTCCTGAAATTAAATGTGTTAGGTCACAACAAGGTTTTGTTGTATGTATGAACTGCTGCACACTGACCAGCTGACCTGTGGCCATTTCGCAACAACAAGCGCTATAACAGCAAACACGAAACAATGCAGCGAGATCATTCCCAGCAGTGACATAAGATGTTCCATGCAAACTAACAATGTCACGGCAGGCCTTCATGACGCTGCGCGGTACAAACAAAGATAAAATTAATTTGGCGCGCATGGCAAAATAAATAAGGAGTGTCTTGTGTTTGAGTGGATACCTTTTTAATAGCGTGCACCTTTCGCAAAATGCGTGCACCATTGGTCTCCTGAGGAAAATGGAGGGGGTGAGTTAGAGAAGCAACATGCATTTATTTAGTGCTGTCAGATGGAGCCAGGCTTACAGCCAACATGCCTGACGGTGTCACAGCTTCAGCAGAAGACATGAATTTGACAGTGTAACGATGAAAGACATGGTGATGTATTACTGTCCACACTTAAGTCTATAAATGACATGGAATGCTATGAAAATGGCAACAACTGCAACTTTTTTTTTACAGATGCGGTAATAGTGATGATTAAGAGTGCTGGAATGCAGTAGCAGAGTTAGGTTGGGGATGAAAAGATGGAGGGGAAGAATGTGAGCATGGGGCACGTCTCAGTCCTACAGTTTACAGGACGGGACCGGGACATACCACTCCCTGCCACAGGATCAGGCCGTCTGAGGAGCCCGTGTTGATCTCCAGTTCAATTGTCTCCGGCGAGTCATGGGCACTTAAACAGAAAAAAAAAAATCAACACCACAATAATAATTTCAATTCATCATTACATTATTACATAGCTGTGACACTGTGTGTGACATTAACCAACGGTTACCTTCTCGGGAAAATGGATTTGGGAAGGGCAATGTATCCATTACTGTTGAAATGAGCTGCATACTGATAGGGTGAATCTGCAAAAGATACAGTAAATAAGGATAAAAAAAAAGTGATTAAAGTCACGATAACGCTGTTTGATCTTTACTTGAACTTATGATGCCCTCCAGTGGTAAAGGTATGAAAGAATCCCTGGTAAAACCAGCTTGGTTAGTTGCAACATTTACAAAGTTGTACTCTTAGACTGAAAATAACACGTCTTCCTTGTACACCTACTGCAGTCTTTCTTAGTCTGGTGTGAACGGCAGCTGTTTTTTTTTTTTTAATACTTTCTTCTTTGGCAGCCTTTAGATGGATATTGCTCTGTAATATGTTGACCTATTACCTCGCTTTGTTTGAATACGTTTGTTTGTTGTTTGAATATGTTTCAGCACGTCATAGGTTACCACTGCAATAAATACAACGCATGTAAATCTTGTTTTACCTTTTTGATCAAACCTATTAAATGTTTACACGCTGCAAATAAGTTCGTTAAATGAAGTAAAATTAGCCTGCATAATTTAGATCAATTAGATCAAACTGGATCAAGCGTCACAGCAAATTATCGGTTACTGGTTGCGGTCCAGTTTCATAAATATCACACTTTTAACACACCTATTGCAACGAAGCGTCACTGTTCTGTCGTTATGTGCTCAGGATCGATATGCAAATGCTGCTCTTTCAAAAATACGGGACAACAAAACTCCAAGATGCAGACTTATGTGTCAATACTCGCCAACACGTGAGCAAATCATTTACAGCTTATCTGGCCTTTGAAAGAGACTGGACACAACTCACCACAGCCATGGCTCCATGCACATATCCCATAAAGTACACAATATGCTTGAAATATATAACAATCATCACATTGTACTTTCAGCAGACACTTTTAAGTTGTTAGTGAGACCACAAATGTTCAGATGGAGCAGACTTAATGACCTGACTTAGACGGTTTCAAAGAGGAAACAAGTGTTTTGCTTTTGTTTTTGTGTTTTTGTTTTGTTTTGTTTTTAGGTTGTACAAACAGGCAGATTTTAGATTTACAGAAACAGGATTGTATGTTGTAAGTATCCATCTTACAGGCACAGGCATAATGAGAGGGAAAAAGAAAAACAAGGGGAATTCTGCATTTCTAACACTTCCAGAATGAAAATGGTGCCGTAACTGTAAAACAGAGTGCATATATCAATTTATGTCCCAGCTGCAGTCTACCACCTTATGACCTTTTAGTTTAAATGCAGAATTCCCCTCTCCCAACTTTCAATGGGGGATAAGAGCCTCAGTTGCTAGTTGAGAATACAGAACCCTTGACTTGTGTTTTTGTGTGCATGTGTGTTAGGTAAAAGACAGTTCAGGTTGAGCGTTGAAGGGACACGGGGCCCCTCAAACTCAGACGGGGCCCTGTTAGTCACGGTCGTGTCAGGCAGACTGAATATTAAGATACTGTACCATTTGCCTCGCTAGCCTCCAAATTCTCCAGGGCTTCTGGGAAGCTGACCACCTGGCCTGTGTGTGCAGGATATAGCGGTGAGAGTGCAGGAGAAAGACACGTGCAATCATTTAGGGTTAACCCTCCCAGCACTGCACTGCATGCTGGGAGCAAACTGTCTAATGTTAGACGGGCTTCATTTTGTGGAAAATTTGAATCACATGTGCTGTATATTTGTGGCTGTGTGTGTGTGTGTGTGTAATCAGATTTGCTTTGATGTTGAGCAGCTTTGTCTAAAGGATGTACATGTATGTACTAAGTAGTGTAACGTTAGATGACGTGATTCACTCTGGCTTTGACTCCTAATGGCAGCATGCAGTATTTTGCCTGTTACTCACTTTCTTCACAGTTGAGACCTGTGTACCCAGGTGTACACATGCACTGGCCGCTGACACAGGTACCTCCATTCTGGCAGTCAAGGCTGTTATAGCACACGTCCTTCACTACCTCACACCGCTCACCTGCAGGGTCACACATCGATCACGAGTCAAGAAAGGTCACAAATCGTGTCCACACCATCAAAGCTGTGGCATGGGGTTTACTCTTGTTACCGTTTCCCTTTTTTTTTAACTAAAAATAATTAAAACTGATTATCAGCATTTTATAGTTAAGGTCATCCCAATCAGGCGCACCAAAGATGTCTTCCTTTAAGCATTCACCTTCAAATCCATCCTTGCAGAGGCACTGGTACTCATACTCAGCACTAGACATGCAGTGACCACCATTCAGACAGGGCCGCCGGTCACAGGGGCTGTTGTCCACACATTTACTGATCGCTCTGCTATGCGTGAAGCTGTAGGACAGATCCACCTTTTTGTTGTTGATGGAAACCTAAGCAGTAATACAGACAAATTCAAGCTACCACATATGCAAATATATTCCGTAACTGTATCTAATTTTTTCAGCGCGTAGAGATCTCACCTCTCCTATACAGCCCTCAAACATGTCACTGACATTAGCGGGCTGAGGCAGGATGTCCATGTTAGGCAGTCCTCCTAGGTACATGGGGGTGTGGATATTGAGGCCCTGGGCTTTTCCTGGAGATGTCTTTTTCTCCATGGGGCCTTGGTCGACCCTTAGGTGGCCAGCCCTCTTGTTCCGCTCAGCCACAACTCTGTGCCACTGGCCTAAAGAGACTGGCTCGGGACTGACGAGTATTGCCTGGCCTGAAAGACAACAATGATGAACAGGGATGTACTTACAAGAAGCTTTTGATGAATGCTATCAAGTGTCTAATGCATGTATGGAAATAATTTTCAAAAGAAAATAATTAGGATTTCCCTTTACCTGTTCCCAGTTCATATCTAAACTCTACATGTCCTTCCACCATGGAAATGGCTACGAAGTCCTCCACCTTCATTTTTTTCCCGCCACAGAAGAACATCACACCATCTCTCTGGAGCGGCTTGAATTCCAGCTCAACGCGCAGGTCATCGTGGATGTTGGTGAGGGGAGGATAGGCGATGTATGATTCCTCACCATCAAACAGTGGAGTGGTCACCAGTTCCCCTAGGGGAGAGAAGTTAGAAAAAATCTTTTAAAAAATGAATTTCTTATAACAATAATAATATCTGTAAATTACTTTTCTACCCATTGAAACAAAGTGCCTTCCATAGTCAGCATGTTAATTCATAACAGCAAAATATTTCTGTTTTTTTTTTTTTATTAAGGAGAAGGGTATCTCCCAACTTACCATCCATGCATTTATTCCCAGATTTGCCAAGATGGCAGCGGCAGTCGTAGCCCAGGCCACTCGGGCGGTTGATGCAAGTAGCATCTGGTCCGCAGGCCTCTGAAAAAGGTGCAAAGAAATTACAGAGGCCGCTGCTTTTATTCAGTTAGAATAATTCCCTCAGCAACATTCTGATACTTTGATTTAAATGCGGGGTGATTCACACATACCTGAGTGACAGTGCAGAGACGAGTGGTGCTGACAGTTGCTGCCTGTAAATCCTCTGGGACAGCTGCACTTATACAAGCTAGCCTCCGAATCCTCACACATCCCTCCATTCTGATTAAGGATGTGAAATATATATATATATATTTTTTTTTTTACTGGATATAATAAGATAAAAGAGCAAAAATAAAGATGCGGATAAATATAACTGACCTGGCACGGTTGATCTTCGCAGGTGGGACAGTTTGTGACACCAGTGGAGCTCCGGTCGAGGTCTTTAAAGATGACTTCCTCACCCTGGATGAACAGTTGACGAATGCAGCCTGCATGGTACCAATACTCAGTGAGGACAAATCATCACACACATACATAACTTTCCCCACACTATAGTTCTGTTATGCAGTACAGAGTGGGATATCTTACCCACAAAACCAGCCTTAATGCCAGCAGTTTTGGCGAGGAGCGTGTAGTTGGGATAACCACCCACATGCAGCTCCTCATTGAGATCCAGGCCCTGGAACTTGCCCTTATTGGCAGAGAAAAGGACCATAATAACTTACATAAATAAATGAAACGCACATTATTGGTCGGTGGACTTACTTTTACATTGACACTACAGTACCTGTGAGCTGCCATTGATGGGCTCCCCTCCATCTACAATGATATATCCTTGGGTGAGGTTACGATGCAGCTCGACTGTGTGAAACTCTCCCAGTTTAATGGGGTTCGGGTCACGTATGGTGGCCATGCCGGAGCCCACATCAAACCTGAGATAACACAGATTTTTAAAATCAATCAGTCCAACAATTCATCCATTTTCTTAACTGCTTATCTAACTTAGGGTCATAGGGGTGACCCTAAGTTAGATAGGCAGGGACAGGTCACCTATACATTTTTTTAATTTTAATTTTAAACTATAACAATAATTAAGCACTTTGGAGGTTTAATTTAAACTGACCGGAATTCCAAGCGGCCACCCACAAGTCCCAGAGAGATAAAGTCAGCTCCTGTGGTCCTTCTCTGGCCATTGTAGAGGATCATACCTGGACAGCAAGGAGAAGCAATTCTAGTACAAAGCTGCTTCTAGATATTTCCTCACAATAATATCCATCTTAATAAGTCAAAAAATCTCCTAGATTTGCACATTAAGTTATTTCACGTGCCAGTGGTGCAACAATTTCCCCTTTTCAGCTTTGTCGTGATTTAATACCACTTGTACCACTTCCGAGTTTTTAGACTATATATAAGTGACTTGTTAGGATGGATATTGCTTGCAGTATCATTCACGCATGAAGCGAACCGAAAGCTGGACGGTAAAGCAGCATGCTCGGGTGACACGAGTCTAAAGCCAACCAAAGCCATGTTATAAACAGTCATTCAGTCACTAGGCTGCAAAATGCAACCAGTCACATCATAATGCTAGTGTAGTCTTTCTTTTTCTTTCTCTACATGCTGGAAATACAAGGCTCATGGGGGAAATGAGAACATGCAATCTTGCATGTCCACCTTTATAATTACTGAAAATGATGAGTAGCCTACATAAATATAGTCATGGTTAAAAAGAAAGTACACTCTCTCTCAATTCTAAGGTTTTACATATGAAGACATAAAAAATGTGATCTACTCCTTAGCAGGTCTTAAAAGTAGGTAAACGCAACCTGGAATGAACAAAATCACATGACATATTACGCCGTGTCATTGTTATTTTTGAACGAAAGCTAAGCCAAAATGCAAAAGCACTGTGTGAAAAAACTAAGTGTACCCCACGATTCAACAGTCTGAGGAACCACCTTTAGTAGCAATAATCATTTACTGTATGAGTTTATCAGTCTCACATTGTTGTGGAGGAATTTTAGCTCACCCCAGTTCATTGAGGTTTGCAGGGCACTGATTTATGCACAGTCCGAGTCCCACCAGAGCATTTCAGACAAGGCTGGATTCTGACTGGCGCATTGCAATGCATTGATTCTTTTCTTTTTTAGACATTCTGTTTTTGCACGCTCCACTCTGACAGATCTTTAGCTTTCAGACAGATGGCCTCACATTTAACTCTAGAATACTTTGGTATACAGAGGAGTTCATGGTCAACTCAATGACTGCAAGGAGCCCAGGTCCTCTGGTTTGTGCCAAACAATGCACTGTGCATTACGGGCAAACATCTCCACTTTGGTCTCATCTGTCCATAGGACATTTTTCCAGAAGTCCTGTGATTAACTTTAACATGAACTTTACCATTTAACATGCTAACTGAGGCCTGCAGAGTCTGAGATGTAGCTCTCAGGTTTTCTGCAGCTTCTTTGAGCATTGCATCATCTGACCTTTATTCATACAGTATATCATTGCTGTCTTTCCCGTGTGTTAACACATACCTGAACGCTCCAGACCAGCAAACTGCCAAAACCTCTGTTTTTATAGAGGTGACTAGACTTGCTGACGATCAATAAATCAAGTGCATTTGATTATCAGCACCTGGCTGCTACTTACATGAAAGCAGTAACGGTGTAGTTTGTTTTTCCACACATTGTTTCTGCATTATGGCTTAGTACTATTACATAAGTAATGATACAGTGTAATATGTAATGCTTTGTCATTAATCTGAGTTTGCGCTTACCTAATTTTAAGAGCTGCTAAGGACGTAATCATTTTTATTAAGTCCCGATGCATAAAACCACAGATTTTAAGGAGCGTGCACTTTTTTCCATGTAACACAAATCTGATTTTCAAAGTGTATGTAAGCTTACACATAATCCTGCAAGTGTTTGTATCAAACATTTTAACAGAAGGAATCAGCACGGCCAAATTGATTTTGCAATTCATTTGAGGTCTTTTGCTACCTGATGGTTGGAGATGGAGCGAGACAGCAAAAAATCAAAAATGTCACAGATAAGTTACCAAAGATAAAAAATGGAAATGGAGAAAATGAGAGCCAATTTTTTCCCCATAAATATCAAATCATTTTACTGCCATTTCCTACACTGCTGTCATGCACCAACTGTAGGTATGTCAAAAGAAACCATATAATTACAGTACTTGCAAAAGCAATTTGACTTTGGCTTCACATGTGCAATCATAAGATTATTCTTGCTTATACATATGGTCGTTTGAAGCACTGCTGCTCTGTATGTAGCTTTGATGCTGATGCACAGAGTGGCGTGTGAAAGTAGATGTTTAACCAAGCTTTTTTTGATATAGTGATCACACTAATAATAATACCAAAATTGGGTTTGTGATCACGAATGAAAACATCGGCCATGCACCATGTTGAATCTGTTTCACAGCCCCCAAATCAGCTCTGAGCTGGATGCATTATGGGAAAGTCTGATGCAGCCAAAAAGCAATACTGCCAACATCAGCCTCGAGTTCCTGAGATTCTCAAGCACTGAGACTCACCAGCGTACAGTATGAGACCTTCCCACCACAGAGGTGAGATGTGAGAGAGAGGGGAGGGACAGGAGACGCAGTGAAATCACACATATAAAAAATATACTATACAACAATGTGAAAGATTTAACAAATAATACATTTAAACTGTAAACTATCCAATTAAAGCAGATTTAAGCATGTACAGGCTTACCATCAACATTATCAGGTCTAAAGTTGACCTTGATACTAAAAGCTTTATAGGCATTTTTGATTGTTGGCAGGGTGAGGTACGACAAGGGTTCCTGGGCAAAATATGGCATCACTCTCTCTGGGGACAAAAAAAAGAAAGAAAAAGAAACACATTATAGTTAATACAGACTGTGCTTGGGTTCATACTCACAACTTTATCCTCAACTCCTCACACTAACCGTGGACTTCAAGTGTAGTAAAGGCCTCCACTTTGCCCTGCTTGTTTGAGGCAGTACAGACGTACGTGCCAGAATCCTCATGGGTGACCCGAGGAACTGTCAGCACGTTGGCTTCTTGGAAACACTTAGAAGGAAGCTCTCTGTCAAGCTAGATAAACAAAGAAGACATCAGATTTGTATATAAAACACGCTATGCATATGTTTTTTCAAAAAAGGGTTAGAAAAAGAGAGACTTTAGTCTTGATGGCCAATCTCAGAAAAGTGTGCTAGGCTACCTTGGACCATTTGATATCAGGAACAGGATATCCTGAGGCCACGCAAGGCAAGACTGCGTCAGACCCGACCGTCACCTCCTTCGTTTCTGGCAGTGCAGCAATCTGAGGGAGGGCTGCGCAAACAGGTTTGGGATTGAAATGATGATGAGTGACAGCTTAACTGTAAACTAAAGTCATCTTCAGCCACTGATGTCTCTGAAAGTGCAAGCATCTGCGTATGCGATGAAAGGAAAAAAAACGTCTCTTTATGAACTCACACTGGACATTCAGGACCACCTGAGACTGTACCGAGCCCACGTCATTGGTGGCTGTGCAGCGGTACTGGCCAGCATCGGCCTCCGTCACCTGTTCGATCTTCAGCATGCCGCCCTTCACTATGATGTGGGCCGGCAGAGACCCGCCGACTTTGCTCCACTTTACCGTGGGCTCTGGGTCACCAACAGCCTGGCATTCAAACTCAACCGAATTCCCGATCATCACTGTCTGCACCGAGGTACGAACATTGATCATGACCTTTGGCAGCGCTGTGTAAAAGAAAAGAACAAAGTCAAAATTGATTTGGATATTGTAGCATATACATTAGTATATACACAATGGATGTAACAGACCTTGGATTGTCAGCCGGGCAGTGTCCTGTGCTTGACCAAACACACTGCTAGCTCTGCAGATATAAACACCTTCATTGCTCTGCTCTAGGTTTTCGATCCTACAGAGAAAAAGATGATTTAAAAAAGTTTTAACACACAGTATACAATATTTAAGGGACTTAAATTTTACTTCTCTGTTCCACTGTTCCAGTTGTTGTACAGAAACAACTGCAAACATATTGGTAAAGCACACTGCGAACACGTCACAGTGAACATAGGCACTGCAGTTTATTTTTAGCTGATGCCACATATACAAGCCCGCTGCTGGAAATAAACACTATCACACCAAATCCACGTCTGAAAATAGTCCCTATGAATTCACCGTATTTCGTCCGTTTAAAAATAAAACAATGTAACTATAACTTGCTTTTAAAATGTTCAGTACTATAGGAACAAATTTACCTTAACAGAGACAACATGGAAATCTCAAAGTGTATTAAGAGATTGTGTTGATTGCATTGATGCACATTTGATTTGTTGACAAAAGCAAAAATACAGGATATCTTTAAGGAAGCTATTTTGGGTCAATTATATTTAATATGTTTTGGGAAGACTCAAAGCTTCCAGGGGACTTAATATCATAAAAATCAGATGCACCGACGCAGTTTTAATCACGAGTTCTTTTCCACTTTCACTAAAGCAAAAGGACTCACCTGAGCACTCCATCCTTGATGTGGCTGTTTGGTGGCAGAACTCCTCCTTCCTTCAGCCACTCAATCTTGGTTTCTACACCACCTGCTGCTGAACAGGTAAACTCCACAGCACTGCCCTGAGCTTTTACTTCAACCTGGGGTGCTACACGCACCGCCAGCGGAGCTACAGAAGGGAAAGAGAAACATGATTTAGGTTTTGCTGCGACGCAGCGCGGGAAATTCCCTACTCCCCTCTTGAATCTTTTCACAAGCTTGTATAATTTGCTTGAGGGGAGCAGAAAAGAATTATAAGTGGTGTTAATTTCATGCTATTGGCCTAACTTACATCTTACTGTGACTTTAGCAATCACTTCGCTGTTGCCCACTTTGTTGCTGGCCACACACTTGTAGCTTCCAGCATCCTCAGCGGTAGCCAGGTTTATCTGGAGGTCCCCTCCACTAACCTCAGCCCTTGGCGAGAGATTTCCATCCAGCTTGGTCCAAATATAAGTCAAAGGAGGAGTGCCATGGGCCAGGCATTGCAACCTGATCACCTCCCCGACCCGCACAGCCACATCATCGGGCACAGAGGTGGCATACGGAGGAGCTAGACACAGGAGAGAAAAAAAATCACTAGGTTAACTCGTCTCTTCTAAAAAGATACGGACTGCAAAATTTATCTGAATCCAAAGAAGTATACTCAGATAACCTCTAAAAAGTGACTATTAACAGCAACAAACACAAACACTCACTCTCTACATCTAGCATAATGGTGACCTCAGTGGTGCCCATGTTGTTGGTGGCGCTGCATATGTATTCTCCAGAGTCTTGTCGGCCAACGTTGGGTAACACCAAGCTGTTGTTCACAACCCTGTGCCTCCAAGGCAGAGGGGACCGCAGCTTGGACCATGTGATTGTTGGGGAGGGGAAACCTGTCAAAAGACAAAGTGGGGAATTAAATAAATTCAGCTCAGTTTGACAAGGACATTTTGCAGCATTCACTTAAAATAAAGCTTACTCTACACCTTTTCACCTGTCTACAGTGATACAATGTAAAAACTGACACTGTAAAATAACATATAAAAAAAATGTTTCAAGTGAATTCAAAATAACTTGTCTATGGGCATTACCATGGGCCTCACAGCGCAGTGTTGCAGTCTGACCCTCCACCACAATCATAAGCGGTTCAGGAACGGAGGCCCTGGGCACTGTAGGCAGCTGGGATCCTCCCTCGACAATTACTTCCACCTTGGTCTCAGTAGTGCCTTCATTGTTTCGAGCTGCACACACATATGTGCCACTGTCTTCTGGACGTGCTACTAGTATCTGAAAAAAAGGAGACAGTTAAAACACACTATAATAAAATAGACAAACAAGCACTGATATCCACCGTTGACTTTGAAGCCTTTAACTGGGAAAACAGGAGAAATTTGCATTGTTTTGAAATTTTTGACTGTGTTATAAGATTATCAGTACCTGCATGACTGCATTGGACTCCATGGGCACAGGGCTGCTCAGCATGATCTTGCGGTTGTTGTCAAGCCTGTGCCACGACACCGAGGGGCGGGGCTCTCCAGATGCTTGGCATTCCAGGTTAATGGGTTCACCCACCCTAATCCGCACAGGTCCAACAGGGGTGACAGCGGCCACAGGGACCTCTGATGGTACATACACACAGTACTGGTATAGCTTTCTGAGATCTAATCGGCCACTAGAGGGAACCATTGTGCAAATGGGTTTGATTGAAGTGCTGACTGAAATGCATGCAGCTTACCCTTAACAATCAAAGACACAATGGTGTGGGTGATGCCGAACGGGTTGCTTGCCACGCAGCGATAGGCACCATGGTTGATAGTGCGTGCATTGGTGATGGTAATAACAGAACCATCAGAGCTGACTTTGACGTTTTCTGCAGAACAGAGTGGCAAATGAAACAATAAATTAGCTTTAGATAAGATAAGATTTCTACTAGTCAGCCTATAAAATCAGCAGATAAATTCTGGAATGTTTCTGTATAGAAAAATGACCACGGCTTTTCTCTCTCATCGCAAACACTGAACAAACATTGGAAGAGAGCTCTAAACGGCTAGTATGGCCAAAAGGAAAGATTGCAGCCACGTTCACACAGGTATCTAATTAGCTCTGAAAAGTGTGAACCTTTTTGGAGGTGTGGGGTTTTAAAGAGGTAAACATTCAGGAGAAAGGAGAGGACTAATGAGTGCCCATTTAAAGCTGCTCGCACATGTCAACTCTGGAAAATGTTAAGAAAATCAGGTTGGGAGACCAAAGATTTTCCTCTTTCATTTAGCAGGAAATGCCACATTCCCACTCTGTGTGATTCAGGCCAGGGGGCTGCTTGACGAGAGCATGGAGGAAGAAGTACACAGAAGCTGTGAATTCAGCGGCACTTCTTGGAGCAATCAGACATCACACGGACATTAAACACGGGAACTTTCAGGTTAAAGACCTTTTTATCGTCCAGTTCAACTGAGTTGGACATTCCGCAATCTGAAAATCTGTCACTGAAATCTTTTCATAAATTACTACTATCGTGCAAAATTTTAGGCATGCAAAACGTCATTACAAAATTAGGAGGGAATTTTCTGAAAAGCTCCCTGAATGAAGTCCAAAATTAGTCATTAAACAGAGGACAATATCATGGGTGAACTGCAGCTGTAATTGCTTGTAAATAATTATGCCATAAAATCAGCACTCATTAGGCAGGTTTTGTTCCTCAGAGGTGGTTTGTGCACAGTTATTACCTGGCAGTGGCTGGTTGCTGGCCAGTTTCCACTCCAGTCTAACGGGCTGGGCTCCGCTGTACACATTGCATCTGAAGCTGGCCGACTCCCCTACACGCACTGCAGCACTGTGGGGTTCAATGGCGATGATTGGGCTCTGCTGACCTGCAGCAGAAACCAGTGGTTTTCACTCCGGATAAAATATCTTTGAACAATCTCATTTCATTTGACTGATGTATTATTCACAAAAACCTGAAGTAATAAATTCAGTATGGTTATGGGTGACAGTGACAGTTGGTAAAGTAACTCAAACATCACTGATGTCAAGGAAGGAGTAAATGAGAATGAGATCATGGGATAATTTCAGGAAAAATAACTGAATGTGAGGTCACGCTGGGCGACACTGGAAAATGCAAGTGGAAAGTTCATTCATGAAGCGAGGGAGTGAGAACAACACCTTGCCATGTAATGCTCTGTCCTAAAGGGTTTCGCCCAGCTGCTGACTGATGCTGGCAATTATATTTCCCTGGTTCTGTCAACCTCAAGCATGGTGAGATTACAGTAATATTAAACACTGTGGAAAAAAAACCCCAAATGGGCTTTTATATTACTCTGTCTGACTTATTTTTCTGTGAAGAAAGAGAATAAATATATAACCCAGTTATATATGTATCCAAGATTTATTCACACTTGAGCACAGAAAGCATATTAAATATTTAAACTCAGACATCAAAAATATTTAGACATTTTGCATCTAATTAGGTTAATTATCAATTTCAGAATAATGTTCCTCAATGGCAAATTGTGAAGACTTTGAATATCTCATCATTTACAGGGCATAATATTGTCAAAAGATACCGAAAATTTGGAGTAATTTCTTTGCGCAAGTGACAAGGCTGAAAATCAATATTGGGTGATCTTTGGGCCCTGAGGTGGCACTGCATTAAAAACAGGCATGAGCACGGGCTCAGGAACGTGCCCAGAAATTTTACACAGTTTCCCAACTTTTTTTGGAATTGGGGTCGTGTCACCTGTACGAGGCCTCCGGTGTCACACAAACTTACGCGAAGAAGACGAGGTAACAGACACAGAGACGGAGGCCTGATGGACATGAGATCCGGGGTTTCCTTGAACTTGACAGATATACTCTCCTGAGTCCTCTGGAGTAGCTGACAGGATTTGTAGCTGACTGCCCACAACCTGCACAAAGAAATGTCACATCAATGGAACTTGCAAGATAAAATTACCACCTTACATTTACTACTAGCAAAATAAATCCATACACTAATGAGCAAAACATTATAACCGCTCACTAATGAAGCCAATAGCGTTGATTATTATGTCTTAAAAGTACACACTGAGCTCTGGAATATACTGTAGTCATATAAGTCATAGAAAGCTGTTGGGCTTTCTGTAGGGCTGCAAATCCACGGACCAGTGACTTAACTACACAATGGAAGAAAACCCCCTGATTCATTTTCCTTTGACATCATTTGGACAGCTAACAATGTAAACACCATTTACCAGGGAAAGCAATGCCACCAGGATGCACTATGGGAAGAACCAGCCCAGTAGCTAATTCCCCAGATGTAAATCAAACTGAGCATCTGCGGGATACTCTGGAACAAGTCTGTCTTCACATCAAAGCTTACAGGAGTTAAGGGATTTGCAGTTCATATCTTGTTGCCAGATTCCACAAGGCCCCTTTTACAACACTGAAAAGTTCATTCCTTGGTGGTTCGCAGCTGTTTTGACAGATGTGTCCATCTAGCATGCTCAGTTTTGGAAAGACTAGCTGTAGAAATGTCTTCCTTCTCTTCAATATAATGGAACTATAATGGCACAGCTTTTTGGTGGTCAATGTCTGTTTCCAGAAATCTCCAAATTTTTTCTTATTATTTACTTTTTACCACTTTCTTTCTTCTGAAATATGTGTGCTGACTGTGCATGTTACTAGAAATAGTATTACAGTATTACATAAATGCAGATGCATTTAAACAAAAGTAGCATAAGTAAACACATGCATTCACGTCTACAGAAGAACACTACACACGGGACCTCTGCAAGAATCAAGTATGTACTCTAGTGTTGTACTGTGAGTCTAACTCAAAGGACCAAATTCTTGTGCAGTCTGGAAAAGATCACATTTATAAATTCATGTCCCCTACTAGCATAAAAGATATCTCTTATCAAATGGAAGCGCGGTGATGCGCAATGTGTAATCACCTGGTGATTGGCAGAGAGGTGTCCGCTAGCTTTCATCCAGGTGACAGGGGGAGGAGGATTTCCTGGTACAAAACAATTGAGCTCCAGATTCTGGCCTTCCTGGACATCAGCTATGGATGGTTGGATGCTCACCACATTAGAGCTATGGTCTGCTGCATAACACAAACACAAATAGCCACACAATGTTTTATCAGTGATTATACCACCTTTAAAGTTGTACACACAAAACGCAGAGAGAGAGAGGCCATGCTGTCTTACCTTTGAGCACACTGACTTTAATGGGAGCGCTATTTGAGCCAATGCTGTTGCTGCCAACGCACATGTAAGTGCCCGAGTCGGCCATCTTGATATTAGGGATGAGGAGAGTGCCGATGTCGGTGCGGTCATTACGTGCCTGGAGACGACATACCAAAACGTGACTAGATTAAAACTTACATAAACATTATCTTTTCTGAAATGATGCGCAACCTTGACAATAACATTCCAATTACTTTATTCATATTTGCCCCATAAAAACAAGGGGAAATCATCACTTACCTGTCTTGTCTCCCTTGAAACAACACAAACACGGCATTGCTGATTGAGTGACATTACTAGCTTACAGCAACACAAAAGCACTACAGACAAGAGCTGTTATTGCTATGATTTCTACTTTTGTGTGTCATGATTTTGGTGACACTGTCCGTCGTACATGGAAGTGTACAAAGCAGTGCCGACTTTACTGTGATGACTGGTGGAGTTATGATTTGTTAATAGTCTGTGATCGCTGGTAATTAAAGCACTGTGCAATAATCTTGAGACACCCTGCATTTCTTTACTTTAGTTCTCCATAGTTAGTAGTTAATAGTCAATAGTTCTGAAGGTCTGAAGTTTTTCTTTGGACTCTGGCTATTTTTTTTAAATCATTTTCAGTCCAGCACTTGTACCTGCCCATTTGCAGAGGAATGTTTTTTTTGTTGTTGTTTGTTAAGCCACTTAACACTGACCTATGAATCATAACTCAAGGGATGCAGTAGTGTTGCATCTACGCATAACAGACAACTTAGCAAAGAACCAATTTTAAATTGGATCTTTAGGCATTTTGTTACTAGCAGCCTGTTGCAAAAACACATAATTAGCTCTCATTTCTTTTGTTGAATCTGGACAAATGGATTACAAAAGAAGTGGAAGGTCTAGAAAACTATCTGCAGCAGAAGAACAATATCTGAAAGCCATGTGCTTAAGAAATAGGAAGAAATCCAGAAAAGACCCTTCAGGAAGGGTGGCTGTCAAGCTCCCTGCTTAGATTTGGAAGACCCTCTCTACTTTTAATATTAAGCTTAAAGATTCACTTTATGATAAAGCTGACAGTTAGGACGACCCTGAACCCTCTCTTAGTTACACTGCAATAGGCCATGGCTGCTGGGGGCTTCCCATGATGCACTGATGATGAGTGTTTCTTCTTCACTCACCTCTTTTCACTCTCTATATATTTAAACACCACTCTGCATTTAATCATTAGTTATTATTAATCTCTGGCTCTCTTCCTCAGCACGTCTTTTGTGCTGTCTTCCTCCCCTCACCTCCAACCAGTCGCAGCAGATGACTGCCCCTCGCTGAGCCTGGTTCTGCCGGAGGTTTCTTCCTGTTAAAAGGGAGTTTTTCCTTCCCACTGTCGCCTGTGTGCTTAATCATAGGGGGTCGTCTGATTGTTGGGGTTTTCTCTGTATTATTGTAGAGTCTTTACAATATAAAGCATCTTGAGGTGCCTGTTGTTGTGATTTGGCGCTATATAAATAAAACTGAATTGAATTGAATTGAATGATTGGCAATGACTTCCTTTTTCAGCATGGCAATGATCAAAAACACACTGCCACACAATGGACTCGAGTCATCGATTGGCCTCCCCAGAGCCTGGATCTCAGCATTATTGAAACAGTGTAGAATCATCTTGACACAGACCTAAACAAATGGAAGCTAACATCCAAAGAAGAGCTTTTTTGTGTCCTTCAGGAAGCCTGGAGAACTATTCCTGAAAAAATTACAAGAAAGCTTGCCTAGGAGAGTTCAGGTTTAGTTGAAGAATAAAGGTGGTCATACCAAATATAGATGTTCGAATTGTGTTTTTGCCTTACATACCGTATATCCATGTATGTTTGCACATGTTTTAGGAAATCGTGGCACCTATTTTCTATTTTCCTAGCAAAATATAAAGAAGGGATCGCTCAAGACTTTTGCACAGTACTGTAAATTCACTATGTTATTATATTTACTCTAAAACCTATTAACTGCTGGTGATTATCAACATGATGAAAAAATTAAGACAGAAAAGACAGTTTGATTTGAGCCAAAGACATTTTAAAACAGGTCTCAACTTAATATCCACCACCAAATATCTCAAAACAATTTCCCCACTCGTATTTTAGAGCGCTCAAGACTTTGCGGCTCATGAGCTATCAACTTGAATTGTTCGCACTCTACTCCACATGGCAGTCAGATGCCCAGCAAGGCTGAAAATGAGCTTGTATTAAGTTTGGAAACACCTCAGAAGGGAGGGGAATCAGAAGGGGAGGGTCTGGGGAGGGATTACTGTATCCGGGGGGTGTTGGGGCATCTATGGACAAAGCTGCTTAGCTTCGGACCATTCAACCGTGAGGGAGGCTAAACCGAGCAGTGGCTGAGGCGGGTCCTGGCTCAATGTGTGTCTGAACCCATTGACGAGTTTTCAAAGCAAGCTGTTTGCTAGAGCATACAGAATTTCTGCGTGGTCGCACGGCAGAGCCCGGCTCCCCCTGGGAAAGGCTGACACAACGCAGTGGCTCTCTGAGGCAGAACTAAACAGGCCCTGAAGCCCTCGTCGAGCTGAGGAGGGCCGTTCAGAATCCAGACTAACACAAAAACGCCTGGGGCAGGGGGACAGAGGGCTACGTCTGGCATAGAGCAAAATATGTCTGAAATACCTACAGTACCTACTGTATACTTAGTGCTGTTAATACACTCAATGGAATGATGGGGGCCAACTGGGTGCTGAGAACCCAAACATTTCAGGGATGGTATGATACGGACAATACAAAACAAGACACCACGGAACACCTTTATTATTAAAACTGCTGGTGATTATCAACATGATGAAAACAAGTACTGCATGCAAGTACTCTAAGAAGTCAATCAGACCAAGCTAGTTTGTTTTAATGTATTTGGCACCAGTGCTATAATGACTTAGTGAGCAGCTGTGACAAATTAACGTGGTTTACAAGGTGTGAATCAAGGACACGTTTGATCATGCACTTAGTCGACAACGTGTGAAGACGAGGTCAGTAGAGGACAATGGATGTGAACTACGAGACAGGAATGACAGACAGTGGACAGATGGACAGACCTGCAGCTCCTCAATACGTCTCTGTAACACATCGAGACTGTTGCTTTTAAACTGATGGAAACCATGAGAGGGAATGGCCTGAGCAAACGTCAGAACAGGGTAGGATAAAAAAAAAAGAAAAAGAGGGGGAGGAGACAAACAGAAGGGAGGAAAAAAATAAAGGTAAGAGGTCAAAATGCTGAAACAGCCACAAACACTCTGATGAATTTACCATCGGCACTGGACATACCTCGAGGTATCAGATAGAGATAATGCAGAAAGGAATACAAATGCAGTTACAGTATTTTAATTATTTATCATTCAGGCGGTGGAAAAACAGGAGATGGCTCACCTGTGGTGGGATTTGTCCTCCGTTTTTCAGCCAGGTGAGCTTTGGGGTGGGTGACCCTGAGGCTCTGCAGTACAACCTCAATGTGTCACCTTCGTGGACTTCAGTATTTTGAGGACTGACTTGGACTTGAGGTAGGGTGCCTAGGCCGCTAGGGTTAGAGTCTAACCAAAAATGTAATATGACATTCAAAGACACATTATATATACATATCAATCACTAGTTAATTTTTAATCAGCTCATCAAAAATATCCAAAACTTCTGTGTTTTCAGCTTATGTATAGACACATATTGTGATCACTTAGGAGGACACTGGCTTCACCTATATTTACTTAGACAACTACTCTATTACTAAAACCGGATGTTGCATTTTGTCCCCAGAAAGTTGTGTGTCCTCAGAATGTTTCTATACACAGATCATTTCTTTGCAACATGAAATACAAATTCATACACACTTAAACACAATGCGTACTTTGGACAAGGAGGGACGCCCGTGCTGTGTGCTCGCCATGCGTGTTCAGGGCCTTGCAGGTGTAGTCTCCCTCATCGGCCGAGTCCACGGATGTGAAGGTCAGTACGCCACCTCGTACCACAGCTCTCGGGCTCATTCTGTTACCTGGACCTCCTGTAGTGCGCACACAGTTACACCATGTCACTTATGACAAAATCAGAACATTTTGTATGGTTCTTTTTGCTGGACTGGGTTTCCCAGAATCATCCCAGAGATAAACAAAACATAACTAAAACTGGCCTTTCCACTTAAATAACTAGGAATATCTCAACAAGCCCTGCGTTATACAGTGCTAAACAGGAATTCTATCTGGTCATACCGATCCATTCGATGGCAGGGGTTGGGTTTCCAGTCACTGTGCAGTGGAACGCTGCCGTCTGGCCTTTCTGGACATTCAGCACTGAGGGACTTACAGTGGCCACAGGCCGGGCCCCCTCTGCAGCTACAGAAGGACACATTGCAGTCAAGCACAGCTCTAAAATCTTGCCAGACCTAACATGGAGAAATTAAATCCCTAAATGCGTTATGAATCTTTGTCAGGAGACTACAGCCACTGCTTGACCATTGCATTATTTTATTATAAACTCTGGAAATGCTTTTGAATATAAGAAACTGATCAGACTTAGAGAGAAAGTGATGGCCTGTGCCCCAACCCACTTGGCAGCTTAAATGATGAGATGAGATGTGGCATGCAGTCCTTGGCAGGGACTCTGGGTATACTGCTGTCTACGCTGGTCTGGCCAGCTTCTAGACTGTGTATTTGATCCCAGGGTGGCAGACGAAAAGAAAGGGCTCTTTCAGTTCGGAGGGAGTAGGCTATGTAGGCTGAAAACCTCTGGGATTTTTGAAGCCTTGGCTAAGCTTTGACTCTCTGACCCTAATGACACCAACACTCCAGGGCGTCCACTGTGGGACATGACAGTCTGAAGTCCGCATTAAACCCTGGCCTAACATCTACGAATAGAATTGAGTATAGATGTGTTTTACAGTATGGAAGCATGACTATAAAAGTCTATAGCAGAATCAGTGCAACATGTGATCAACATACTTAGTTTAAGAAAAAATATTTCTCACATTATTAACTACCTAAGCAGATAGCCTTGGTTTTACCCACCCAGTTTTTGAGGTGTGGCTTCATGTCTTTCTTTACAGTACTATTACAGTAAATGTATTTGCTAATAATATTTTATTGCAGAGACTATCTATCTATCAGACTCTAATTTTTTCATGTAAATGGGGAGTCTTCGTCATGCACTAAGATTAATAATAGAGTTCCACAGGGTTCCGTACTAGGACCAGTTCTTTTTATATTGGCTTCTCTTCATTGGCTCCCTGTTAAATCCAGAATAGAACTTATAATCCTTCTACTCACATACAAGGTCTCAGTCTCAATAATCAGGCTCCATCTTATAAAGAGCTCACAGTACCAGATCATCTAAATAGAGCACTTTGCTCTCAGACTGCTGGCTTACTCGGATATTTAAAAGTAGAAGGGAGGCAGAGCCTTCAGCTTTCAGGCTGTGGAACCAGCTCCCTCTTTGAATTCGGGAGACTGACACCCTTTCTACTTTTAAGTTTAGGCTTAAAACTTGCCTTTTTGATCAAGTTGACAGTTAAGGCTGGATCAGGTGACCCTGAACCCTCTCTTAGTTATGCTGCAATAGGCCTAGGCTGCTGGGGACTTCCCATGATGCACTGAGTGTTTCTTCTTTACTCCTTTTCACTCTCTCTCTGTTTATGCACCACTCAGCATTTAAAAATCATTAGTTATTATTAATCTCTGTCTCTCTTCCACAGCATGTCTTTCATCCTGTCTCTCTCCCCTCACCACCAACCGGTCATGGCAGATGACTGCCCCTTCCTGAGCCTGGTTCTGCCAGAGGTTTCTTCCTGTTAAAGGGGAGTTTTTTCTTCCCACTGTCGCCAAGTGCTTGCTCATAGGGGGTTGTGTGATTGTTGGGGTTTTCTCTGTATTATTGTAGGGCGTTTACTTCTCAATATAAACCACCTTGGGCAATATTATATAGCAATATTAGCAGCTCTGTGAGTCTGTACTGCATTTTAACATTTTAACCTGCTTTGCTAACTTTTAAGTACAGCTAAAGAAGATTACATGCTATTGTTTTACAAGTGTTAGGTTATAAACCAAAATACTTGACACGCTTGGCCTGATGATGGTGCTATGTGAAAGGTTATGAATTTATCAATGTTACTGCAAACAGTTCTGAAAGGGTGTGAATGTGTATAGTGCACCATATAGCATGGTAATCCATAAAGAAGTTGTACAGAAATCTCATTCAAAATAACATAAATTGAACAGTTGATGAAGCTGGAGGAATAATCAGAAGATTAATAATGTAATATTCATGCCATGAATATTACATGGCAATCCGCTCCACTAGATGTTGAGCCATTCCTCCCAGGACCACTGTGGGAAGCAGCTGACTAGTCAGCTATAACCACACTAGAATTCAGCAGTCTTATGTGTCCACGCTAGTCTTGATATTACAGAAATATTTCGACAGATGTTTTGACAGCTACATGCGCCTACATTTCTCTTGCAAGGTGCCATGAACAGCATCTCTAAATCTGAACAGGTAAAACTAAAACTAGCTTTGTGACAAGTTATTGCTTTAAGTAAAAAGGCTTTCCTATTTGTGTGATATAGTTTGACTTAGTCACAATCATGGTGTTACTTAAATGACACTTCCATCTATTGACACAAATGGAAGTATGAACTCCAGTCTGCTATGCACATTTAGCTATGATGTAATGGGGTTCTGATGGGATGTATTAAGCACAGTATGATGTTTGAAGCCCAGATTTAAAAAAGTATAGCATGATTCCTGAAGAGATAGAGGAAAGCGGAAAGGAAAAGAGGATCAGAATGAAGTGTCACATAAAACATGCAAGTACGCAACTACAACCAGATAAATTAAATGAATTATGACAAAGAAATTTGGCTGGATATACAATTATCATTAAAAAAAACAATTATTTTCTCCACTTTACAGGGACCATTTCCTAATTTTCCTCTTTGTTAACAGAATTCTTAGTCATCTGCATTACCAGGACTGTGAAGTAAGTGTAAGGCCAACACTGGCTGTAAGATTTTTTTTTAAGACTCTACATTCATTAGGAGGTGCCCACTGGAATGAACATGCACTTTTTCCAGCAGTGATGGACCCAAATGAACCCAAAAAGTCCAGTAGGAGCCAGTAACACTCATGTACAATCTCATAAGTTTTAACCCTAAGAAGGACACAAAAATATATTTTTAGCTTCAAATTCAACTGTGTTGATTGTTTTTGAAGCCCACATAAGAGAGCAAGTACGCTCCAAGATATTGTTAAGCAGTTTCTGCAGCTTTTGCTTGGGTGGTTGTACATGGGTGTTACCAGGCCACCAGCGTATCCATGCTGTGGGAGATGAGTGCATGCATGGAAGAGAGACAGAGAGAGAGAGAGAGAGAGGCGGGTCCCTCCAGGGAACCCTGTAGAAGAAATCATGCCCATGCGGACTTACGATGTCTGCGTCCTTCAAACATTTCATAGGATGTGTAAAACATCTGAGTCTGTGAGGCCTCTGGATATGAGGGAGGGAGGGAGGGAGGGAACAGGTAAACTGACAGGTCAGCTCTATGAAGTAACAGCAGTTTACCTCGCATCTCCTCAGAGACACTTGCATCCATCCTTCTATGTGAGTCGCTGTGTTTTTGTCCAGTTGATTGCAAACATCACCACACACAATGTAAACATGCTAAAGAAATCATGGACTTGAATTCAAATGGCACCATCATGACATGTTTGTTTTTCTTTTTTGGCCATTTCAGCCCGTGGTTCCTTACATCATTAGAACATGCCACTCACAGTGCCATTAAATTAATAGCTTCATGCATTGAAATTCATACTTACCTAACACCTGTGAATCAAGAAAGTTTCCAACACAGTGCACTGAAGTGCATCAGATTATTTTATGCTTCTCTCGCACTGAGCAAACTTAAGACTTTAAAATCTGAGTACCACACGTGTAAGAGGCAAAAGAATGGCTTCTTTTGATCTCGATACAGAATCATGATACACACGCACACATACATACAACACACACATGAATAGGCTCAAAGAGCATCGCTATGAGAACTGTGCAGCAACACAAGATAAAGATATGCAGAGTAGCCACACGTGAAACATGCAGGTTAGTAGCGAGAAGATGTTTTAAAAACTGAAACATTAGTTTTATTTCAGCTGTTAAAAAAAACCAACATACAGCTTGTGGTTACCCTCAACCTAAAAATATATTATAAACGTAAATGAGTGAGCCTATAAACAAAGAAAAAAAATCTCTTAGGTCTATATGTGATCATTTTAATCTTTTTTTTTTTCCTTTTTCACAAAATATTTCACAGTTAATATAAATACATTAAAACATGTAGTGCACATTACATCATTCTGGTGTGGTTTATAAAGAAGTAAAAAAAAAAAAGGACATGAGTAAAAAAAAAATACAAAAGCACCGTTAGGTATATATGCTGTCATGTAGCATTTGAATTAATAAGAGTGGACAAAGAAACAGATCTAGTCATGGGAATGAAATGAGGCTTAAAAGAAAATGTTTAAAATGTGGAAATAATAAAAAATGTGTTTCTAATGAAAACACTTAAAATTGTGTAAATGTAAACAAACATCCTCCCACGTCACTGTGTCCACACGGCTTTAAAAAATCCCCCCAAACTTTCTTATATATTTGATTTCATGGAAACATTCTAGGCTAACATATTTCAGTCAATCAAAGAATAAAATGCACCAACAACAATGACAGAGTGTAAATAAAAAAACAAATATACAATTGTAGTTGATTATTGACAGCATTTAATACACGGTTTTCCTTTTCTTCTGCAAGTCAGACGAAAAAAGTCGGATCTTGAAGTATTTTACCAACAAAATCTTACAAGTAGCATCAATACAAAGGTGGGCTGACACTAAAATAATGAAATATTACTATTACAGCAGTATAGCACATTTCAACAGCAAATGTAACCACAGGTTTAACCAATTACGTGACTAGTAGCACCGTTTTGTTCAACAACGTTCATAATCAGGATGATGAGGAGTGTAACACAGCAGCCGGCAGTTTCATGAAGAGATACTGTAAAAGGTGGGTAACACAAACACTCAAGGGTAGCAGGACTTCTTTCTATGCATCCCTTTACAGTGAAGTCCTCTTTGAATGTCAGTCGCGGAGTCGCTAAGCACCCATCGTGGCTTCCACACTCCCCCTCGTCATTATGCGCTACACTACACACGCTACACCTAAGGCAGGGAGGAGTGCAGGAGCCCAAAGTCAAAGGCACACACCAGAATCCAGCACCCTGCTAGCAAAATGTTTGGCAGCACCAATAAGAAAATCTATCAGTAATTAGGAAGCAACCAAACCACCACCAATTAATTATAAAAAAAACAAAAAACAAGAAGATAAAAATCAGCAGTAGCTTCATCAGAGTGTTGGCAGAAAGCATTATCCACATATCACAGATCAAAAAGAGCATTGATATGGCCTTTGAGTGCCCCATTAGTTAATCTGTATGTTTGATCATTTATGTTGTGTTCTACACTTTCAGTTATTACCAAACCCACAAGCTGTATTTCTGCACGGAAATTCCAGGAAACTCCACTAAGACAAGACTGTAAGTTAAATAGTTAAAAGGTGGAGAAAAGAGCTTGATTGGCAGCATGAGGTCAGATATGACATATATCTGAAAGCACTGGGAGTTAGAACTGCAAGCGCTTAGTGTGCTGTTAACCCTGAGCTGAGCGTTTACGTCACGCGATGTGAAAAGAACAGAAAAGCATGCACTATTGCAAGGCGAAGGCGTGACGGGGTGGGGTCATGTGTGAGGATGAGAAAGTACGGGAGCCACGGTTGGTATGGCAGCATGGCATGATGGGTAATGGGATGCAGCGCCAAGGATCACGAACCTGGCACGTAGAGGATGGCGCTGCCCTCGTCCATGCCAAACATGTTGGAACCTGTGCAAATGTAGACACCTGCGTCCTCGGGCTGGACATTCTGAATTGTTAGGATGCCATTGAAGTCCATGGCACGGTTGGGAAGTTTCCCGTTACCCCTTCGAGTCCACACCAGAGTGTAGGCTGGTGACTGTACAGGAGTGAGCAGATGAACACGTATGAATCACACAAGATGTATAGTCTCATCTACAAAACACGGTCTCAATGTCTCAAAATGCAGAAAATGATTAGCAAGCATCAGCCAGTGATACCTTGCTCTTTGCAGTACAGATGAAGTTGACAGTAGACCCGACCCTTATAGTCTGGGATTTGGGCTCTTCCACTGTTACCTCGATAGGTTTGGATGGGACACCTGGTAAAAGGGACAATTAGATTACACTGACTGTTCATAAATACAGCTGGAGGATTTCAGAATGAAGTCAAACTTCATTTAATAATTTACCAAATTCTACACAAGAAGCCAATTTAAATTTACCACAACAGCCAAAATCGTTATGTTAAAACTCTTATCACACGTAATCTGCGTTTAAGGAAATCCTTGTTGAACCACAGGTGACATCTCTTTGGCGTTCCGGCATCAGGGGAAAAAATCAGTCTCTCAGTGTGACGGTGACACCCATACTCACTCGTGACAACAATTTCAGCACGGCTCCTGTTAGTGCTGCGCTGATCTTGGCACGTGCAGATGTAGACACCGGCATCTCTCGGCTGGACGCTGGTGAAGTACAGTTCTGCTCCTGCACAAACGAAAAACAGGTTTTGCATTTGCAAGTATGTCATAATCCTTTATGCTTTAACAAAACGTGTATCAGTTGTGCATAATTTATGTATTCAGATCATGTGCTACTTGTTTTATAAGACATATTTTAATAACATTCTGTTACACAAGATAGGATGATGTTGATTCATTTCATGCAAGCTTTGGTCAGTGGGTTGAATGCTGTACCTTGTCTACGTCTGTCAGCACTGCTGGAGATTGGCTGTCCGTCCTCTCTGGACCAGAAAAAAAAGTGTGGCGGTGATCCAGACACCTGACACCGCAGAATGACAGGGTCACCCTGTGGCACCAGGACTCTCTCTGGATAAACTTTGACCACCAGTGAGGCTGCAACTGGAAGTGCAAGGATCACAACACACACATTAGGAATTCACTCTGAGAAGAGTCAAAATTGTACCAGAACGGCTTTTCACAACACAAGCTCAGGCAGGACTGTGAAGTCTTAATTTATTAAACATTAAAAAAAAAAAGTATCCAGCTTTTTAAATTTCAGAAGTATTATGCATATCTGGCAGATTTCATGCACAGTTACAGCACAAGACTTGAATTTATTTTATTGGAAACATGAGCATGTTTTCATTCATACTCTAATGACAGGACTGATCGGTCATATCAATGCAGGGCTTTACCATCATTCGGACGACACTTCTCTCTCGCCTGTGGGTTTCCAACATATCCAGGAGCACAACTGACGAAGGCAAAAACAGACACAGAAAGAACAAAAAAAAAAAAAAAAAAAAAAAAATCTATGAAATACAAAATTGTATCTAGCTCGCTTTGCAGAAACTCCTGTAGGTTATGGTATTTTTGTAAAAGATGCTTTTCATCTTATTAAGACAAGGTGAAATTTATCAAAAAATAAAGAGTTGTGCTATCTTACCGTTCACAGTACTGTCCAGTGTAGCCAGGCTGACAGGCGGTACACTGATAGCCTCCATTTCCAAGGCTCTCACAGGTAGGGGAGAACCTACATAGGTTACACACAAAGGCAAGTGGTTGGTCAAAAGACTTTTTAAGGTAAAACTAGAGCGTAAATATTTTAAAACAATATAGTGTGTGTGTGTGTGTGGGGGGGGGGGTGTAACACATTCAGAACACAAGCAGATTATTTTTAACAGATCTGGTATTTCGTTACCACTGAACAGCAAAATTCTGATATGTTAAAGTGAAACGTCAGTGCGAATACAAAATGAGACAATTCCATGAGCACAATGAAGCATGCAATAATTGATATAAGCTGGCAGTAAACAGGGTAATGATTCTTCAGAGCGCCATAATCTACAGGACAGGGTAATTGTGCTGGACAGATGTCCTGAGCTATAAATGGAGGTGGAATGTAAGGCCTTAGGGTCTGTGCCAGAACTTACTGGTTGTCCGGGTCAGTGTGAGGGCAGGCACATGGCTGGCAGTCTTCTGGAGTGCCAACAGTGGGGTCGCCAAAGAAGCCAGGAGCACACTGTTCACAGAGCTCACCCTGTGTGTTATGTAGGCAGCTCTGGAAGGAGACACATACTCCGTTTAGAGATCTTGTGAGGGAGCTTTAATATAAAGAACAATGCCAGTCATATGCTGATCTGGTGCTTCATACTGTGCAGATGCCGGTCTCCGGGTGGCAGGAGTCAGAGTGACCATTGCACTCACAGAGCTCACAGTGACCCAGGTACAAGCCGCCTCCGGTGCGGGTATAGCCAGGGGCACAGTCCTAAAAGTGACATTAAGTTATTTGTGCACAATCAGCTTATGTTTTTCTGCTGAGGTTAAATAGAAATCTGAGAAAATCATGACAATAAAAAATTATTGACCTGGCAGGAGAGTCCCTGGTATCCGGGTGGGCATCGGCACTGCTCCACCTCGAGGGCCTGCGCCAAGCCGCTGTAGTTGGGCACAGCGACTTCCATGCTGATCTCAGAGATGCTGGAGGAGCGCATCTCTGTGGAGTAGGATGCTTGAATCAGGACGTCATCGAGATCGGCCAGAACCATCATCAGGTGCTCTCTGGTGGCAGGCATCCCGTCAGGTCGATGCCAATTTTCCTATAGAAAACAAACAAACAAACAAACAAACAAAACAAACAAAGCAATTGGTGTGCAATATAAGCACATTTAAAGACTGAATGTTAGCATGATTAGCTTCAAGAAGGTAAAAAAACACAGGTTAAGCTTAGTTCCTGTAAGTGCCCACACACTGCTGTATAAACAGGTGATTAATAACATTACAATAATATATAATATAGGCCTATGGTAAATAATAAAATACACTGGAGAAATTCAACTTGTAGCTATATCTGCTTAGAGTACATTACTATAATGTTTGGATACTATAATAGCTTTTTGCATTCTGAACAAAGGGCTAAGTTATGAACCACTCACCTCTCTGAAGACAATCTCAAATCGATTAGTCTCTCTGCCCTCGTACCTCCGCGGCCAAGGCTGACGTGCCACCAAGGTGATGTCATTACCCTGAAAGAGCAACACAGGCAGGTGAGTGAATGCCTTAAATGCACGAAACTATGGCAGAAAACAGAAAATTTGCACGAGGAGACACTCACAATAATCTGGACATTAGCATCTTCGAGGAGTGTTCCCCTTGGACCGGCCACGTAGGAAATGGTGTATTTAAGTTTACCGCCATAAGAGCCCACCTAAAGCATGAAATGTATTGTCAGGTTAAAGAGTGGTGCAATTCTTGAGATAAAACAGAAACATGAAAACATCCAAAATCAAGGCCAGGTGGTTGCTGAGAGTTTTTACTAACAATAAATCCTGTGATAGCAGGATGTGAACGAACAAACTGAAAATTGTTCTTCCAGCATCGCTCGTCGAGTTTGCTGATGCTGAAACTGTTACGATACTCTTTTATATTTTGCAGAGTGGTAAATACACTCCCTGAATTTTATCCATGGAATGGATGGATAAGGTCTTCTGTGGCTGTGAAGGTTGTTTTTTTCCACGAAAAGAAAGAGACAATCAACGTGCTTAATGGGACTTGCAGTATGCAATATTTTGGAGTCATAGCAAGGGCTGAAAGCCATGGCATCGCTGCATCTGTGTCACCATACTGGCATGCAACTCTTCATCACTGGACTGCCTCTTAATCAAGAAAAAAATACAATCACATGATGTTTGGCCTTGTATTTGAAAATTTGAAATATTACATATCTCATTAAAAACAGCCAAGCAGGTAAAACTCCGACCACAACACGGCATAAAGCCCTCACATTTTACTACAGAAGAGGAATGCAGGACAGGAAATCAAGAAGATACACGAGGAGGAAGGGCGGGGGGGAAACTACAGCATAGGTCATGTGGACAGGTATGCAGCAATGCTCGAGGATAATGGGAGTGCAGTATTCTGCGTGACCTTTAAGGGGATGACCGGGAGTGAGCCAAGTTTTCACAATTACCTTATCCCCTGTGAACTGCCCTGGAAGCTGCCAGTAGAGCAGATCATCCTGGTGCAGGCTGAAACCTTTGTAGACCAGAAAGTACTGAGAGGCAAAGGAGGAAGGAGAATAAGCCACAGAAAAAGAGAAAGAGAGGCAGCAAGACGAAATCACAAGCGCAAACAGGCAAGCATTCCAGAGAGTGTGCCTGAGAAACACGAAGAACAAACACAACATATAACTCAACACTTTGAAGTACACGTTTTCTAGTAGCAGTTAATAAAGACTCTTTTGCTGCCAATCGATAACAGCGTAACTGTTCCTTGTCTGACAACTAAAACAGCAACTTCAGCTCGGTAATGTGGCAATGACAGCTTAACAAGTGCCTCAATTAGATGTGGTTCTAAACCTGACAACAGCATAATGACAGGCCATTATAAAACCAGTGTTAAGTGGAGAATTACAGTGTACTCTGTGACAGCAGCGAGTGGGAGTGATTTACTTAACAATGAAAAATACCATCACTCCAATTAATCACTAGAATTATGTCAACTATTCATTCTTTAGTAATCATATTTTGAATCTCTTAAGTGTTATTACTTATTTATGAAATAATCAAACTAGCCGGGATAAACTAAGAAAAGATGGTTGTTAAATAACTTTGAAGCTTTAAGATTATAATGTATGTGCAAGTCGTGAAGTTAGTCACTCAGTCACACCACTATCTACCTTGCTGGTCCCACCAGTAGTACTATAGGTCGTGCTCACTGTGTTCTTGCTCTGCTGATGCACAGCAGAACCAGGGCCCAAAGAGAAATGCAAGAAATCAACAAAAGGCTTGCAAAACATAAACAAAACCTTTCACAATCTCCGACAGAGTGTACCTGCAGACGGGGAGCATGGCCTGGGGAGTAAGGTTGGGGCAGAGTTGGTCTAACCGAAGAGATACCAGATGGAGGGGAAGGGGGGCTCAGGCTACGCAAAGACCAGCGAGAACGAGAGGAAGAAGGAGAAGAGGGAGTTGGGACCCGGGAAGCATAGGGAGAAGAGTAGGAGGAGGATGGAAAGGAAGGGGATTTATAGGAGGGGAAAAATGGAGGAGAACCAGCTCGCCCATTGGAGAAATTAGAGAGAAGTGCCCAGACTTCATCATCCAGCTGACTGACATCACCCTGAGGGGAAAGTTGTGCACCAGAGACAGAAACAGTAGTAACCTTAGGAAGAACGTGTACCACTCCAAAAGAAGGGGAGGCATGTCATGCCGTGCAAGTCTGTGATGCTTGAATATCCATTAAAATCAATAAAAGTGACCAAACTACTGTGTTAACATGGACTGTAATGACCTAGTTACTGTATATACTGCAAATTATAGGCTTGTTGGATTATTCCCACTCCAACAGTGTAGTCACACCAACAAAACACTTACTAATTTCTTGCACTTAAGAAACACAGATCTGACTTTGCATGCCAGAGATCTCTGCAAATCACTCACACGCACACAGAGTCATATATGACAATAAGGTGTTAAAAATTGTTCATGCCGCTACATCTATGAACTGAGACGATTTTACTTCAACAGATGTCGACAAAAATCACTTTGCATCACTTATCCTTGTTAGACATATGAGTCTTGCATTCTGCAGTGCAGGTCATCCCAAATACCTGACTAGCTCTTTTGGTTTTGTGGGTGTCTTTACGTTCAGAGGCCATTAGGTTCCAGATGGAAGCATCCTTCCTTTGCTGCTCCTCTGGCAAGTACGGGTCACTCTATTGATGTGGATAAAGTAAGCTCTTTGATCACTTTCCTCATCACTGAGCTGATGGTATTTGCAAGTGTTACGGCAGTGTTATTCCAGCAAAGTTAAACTTTATGAAGCTCTTTAATGGACCATTAATGATCAATCCATTTAGAAGGCTCATATCACGTGAAGCAGAAAGCGATTTCTGTGTGGAATATGCACTTTGATAAAAGTGGTTGGAGCTAAGAGGCCTTTATTTGTCACCTTCAGCTGCAAAGTGCATGCACAGCTGTAAAAGTCTCGTGCTTCTAATAAATACTGGGTCAGTAGAGATAAATGAAAATTTATCAGTGCATATTTACAATAGATGCACATGCATTACATGATAATTATTATAATTAAAGTTTGCACCAACCAGTGCATTTTAAATGAATTAGAGTTACTTGAGACATGCCAGGTAACACTGGACTTAAAAAAAACCAACTAGATTTCATACGATCAAACAACAATCACAACACACAACAACTTTATACCTGATCTTTTCGTTTCATTCGAACAAAGCGAGAATTTTTCTATAGAGCGTGGAGGGGGAGACAAGCACAAAAACGAGCTACATTATATGAGTAATCGCTGGGGCCATCAAATCCATACAAATTATTTCACCAATATAAAAGATGAAACCAGTGCGGCAATGGAGGCAAAGAAATCCCACATAGAGTGGTAAAAGTGTCTGAACAAGTCTGCTCGAAAAGGACGGGCTGAAGCTTGAAGTAAGAAACAGCAGCAAAAGAGAGAAAGCGGTCGAGTAGGGGCGGTGTAGTACTGTGTGCTGCTGAGCACCTTTATATACAGTACTTGCTTGGCTGTTTCCACTGATGTAGCTGTTGGATTTTCTTTTAAATACTGACCTTGTCGCCCTGGTAAGCTCCTGGAAGCTGCCAGTAATGAGGCTCCTGTGACAGGTAGTCAAAGTTGCTGTAGGACAGCTGTGTGCCTTCGGTCGAAATCTCTACAGTGAAACCAGTGGAAATGCGATTGGTGCGCTGACGGTTGACCAGAGCGAATTCCTGGAAGTTCCCTGGAGAAAAGACTGAGGACACCTACAGAGCAGATTTCAAGTATACAAGCAAGTAAATAATGCAGCACATCATAACAAATAAAAAATAAATAAGGTGCTTAAAGGGAAGCTAGTTTGCATTTTTTTTTTTTTGGACTGCCGTAGTGGTGGATGCTCATATTAAACATGCCCGCCGTTTCAAATCTTGAGGTCAGAATATGTACAAGTATCCCTCTGAGTCAAAATCTCAGACTTCAGGCTGCTCCAAACCCTCCATTTTTTCTACTTTTACAATGCCAATGATGGTGAATATCATTAATATGGTCTCATATTCTGGCTGTGAGCACAGAATGCCCACCCACCTGGTTTTTAAATCTTTTTTCCAATCTCTTTGCAAGAAGCAACCAATCAGAAAAAACTTTGCTAAACGGGAGGGAGAAGGGGGCTAAACACGCTTGTTTCAGGTAGCAGAAGAATTGAAGGTCTTTTTTGATAATGCATGTGAAGAATTATTATTATTATTACTACTAGTACTTTTTATTTATTCATTCAGTTATGTATTTATTAGAGTGCTACACATTTGTGTTGAGTTACTATACTAATACTACAATAAACAGGCCACAGTACCAAGGCTATCAAGCCTTTTTTTTTTTTTTTTTTTACATTAAATATAGTCTTAGGTAGTTCTAAGATCAGATTTAGAAATTATTCTTCCTGGAAATAATTGCTAACACGGGGCAATATCAGTAGATCTTTGTCCCACATCACTGAAGAATGTGATTTCACTGGCTGAGAACCACTCAAGCCTGATGCGATGAAAGCAAATTTAGACTCTCCCGAGTTAGACCACACATCTTTCCTCTCAGATGTAAATGCGTAATTCATTTGCTGATATGATCTCTGCTGCTGTATAACAATCATAAATTTGGTTTGATTATTAAGAGATTTAAAAAAAAATTGCTGCACAATAAATTTCACTATTCTTGAATCAGTCCATCATTTAAGTGCCTTACCAGGTCTCTATAGTAGGTTGAGCTGGAGCACTGCTGAGTGACGCCCATACAGAAACAGGACAGGCAGCCATCTTTGTTTTCCTGGCTGAGATGGAAGGCTCCAGTCTTACAGCTGGAGCAATACTGGCCTTCGACATTCATCTATAAGCACATCAGAGGAATAAGATACAAGCAGCCCATGCTAGAACATCCAGAAGGTGAAAACACCCAGGGAAATAATGTAATTGGTTAATTAAAAAGTGTCTGATCACCTTGCAATTGCACACACCACCGATGCAGCTTTCGCGCCCTCTTTGGTCACAGTTATAGCAGCCTGTCACAAGGCAGAGGGCCAGAAGATTACAGCATGCTCTTTAATGAGGGGAATCTTTGCAACTGGTATTTTGGAAAGAAAAATAAGCCACGAGATGTAATTTTCCTAGATCAAAATATCAAATTTACCATTGACTTCATTGCCAACACTACAGCTCTGTCCAAGCAGTGGATTGCCAGTGTATCCTGCAGCACATCTGAAATAAAAATAGATATTAAAGTGAATAGTTCCATTCAAGAAGGATGCAAGGATTAATCAAAGGAACAATGGGGCAGGAAGCTGGGAAGCCTGCGAGAAGTGACACATTTGATGACTAATATCCTTTAAGGAGACTTCTTGACCCAAAACAGAGCTAAACCAGAAACAAAGGACTGAGTGACTCAGACAAGAAACATATGTACTACTCTGTTATTTCATTCAGTAAGCATACATATCTATACAGGGCACTAGCTTTACACCATCATGAACCAAAAATCACCCAACAGGTTCTAAACACTGCCTGCACTGGAGATGGATGAAGCACAGCCTCTGCTAAAACGTTCAACATGTCTCAGATGTTGATCCCATCTCTCACAGGCGTGTTATACAGCTGAAAATAGGAAAACTCTTTTTCCACACGAACAGAAACACTACAATTTATAGAAAACTAGAAAAACAAATTAACCAGATTAAAAAGAAATAACAGAAGTCACACGAGAACAAAGAAAGCAGAGCCGAGAACAGCTAACAGACAAAGAAAAAGATGCAGAGGAAGAAAACGATCATTTTTTGATACCGTGACAGAGAAAAGCAAAGCACCATCAGCTCAAGCAAATACTGCCACTGCCACCAGGCTAATCCAACCCCAAATTTGGCAAGGGACAGCTGCTGTCAGTCTTACCTCACCTATCCTCTGGCAGGTCCATAGGTCAACAGCCAACAAAGAGGACTTCCATGCTATAAACTTGTTTTGAGAAACACTATTCAAACTGTCTGCTGGGACTTACAGTACTTTCCAAGGTGAGCTTAACTCAGTCCTTCCACTCAGTGTTGCTTTACAGATTTAACAATAACAAAAATCACAGGTAACTAAAACATACAGTACATGAAAGTTGGTCATATGGAAATGATTACAATTTAATAAGCAATAATAGTCAGAACAATTTCTAAATATGCACAAGTCAACACTCAATCGGGTTTTACATGAAAAAGAAATCATTTGAGAGCTCTGCCACTGGACAGATTTTTTTTTTATGCCCAAAGCATAAAAACAACAGCAACAAATTCTGGTCTGACCGCCAGAAAACACTCGGGACAAAATGTGCACAGGTACACAAGAAATATACACATTAAACTGCAGTTTTCTGCAAAATATAATTCCCCACAGAGAATGACCATATTGCATTTGCTTTGAGCTAAACATGCTCAAAATGACAATTACCATAGAGCTGCTTTCATAGTCCAAGTATTTGGTACTAAAGCAAGACATCAGACAAATTAAAATATTTATCTGATGGACTCTTTATCTTTATTACGATGATTTATCCAAGAGAAGTTAAAATATTTCATTTAAATTCAGTCGTAGTGCTAGAAGAAAAGTTAGGGTGTCACCAGTGTCACTTCATCTTCCAGTGACCCTGAATGTAGAAAAGATGTGAGGAGCTGGCAGGTGTTATTACACAGAGTCATGTCACTAGAAGGATTATTGTTACATTTCTATAAATAACAAAATATTATAGATTTTCAAATTTTTAACATTGCAGACTGGAAAACTCACAGGGTGATATAATTTTATTCTTGTCTGTGAGTTTATTCTTTATCCTTGAAATTTAGAAAATCATTTCTAAATTATAGCATTTTGTCCTGAAACCACAAGGTGAAATAGGGATGTGAGGCTTTTCATGCACGTCAACACCAACTGCATCATTTAAAACATATACCGAAAATGCGTTAATGCAGGAAACACACAAGATGTGCATGACTTTTTTTTTTAAATCATGCAAAGGAACATTTAGGGGTCAAATTTGAGGTAGTTTGGCTACAACGGAATGGAAAAAGGTTCCTGTGATAAGTTATCTCTTCATGGCGGAATTACACGCAATACTCCTGACAATATTTTGTCATGCAACATTTAGAAATATGTCAGCATCTATCAGAAGGTATAATATGCAGGAATTGCTGGTTATTGTTTGCAAAAATAACATTTAAAATTGGCCCCTCTCCACGGCTCAACAAGTGAGAGAGAGGGGGAGGAATGTTGCTTCATACTGTCACCTGCGGCCTCTCTGCTCTGTGTGTGTGTGTGTGTGTGTGTGTGTGCGCGCGCACACAGCACAGTTCAGCCCTCAGACAAACAGACAGAGAGCTGAGGAGAGAACATTTTTAAAGATATCCACCACGACACCCTGCAATTTGTGTTTGGTTTGGGGCTACACACCCACCGCTCAAAAGTTGCAGCTTAGAAATGGAACTAACACAGCAGAAGAAGAAGGGAGAGAGGGAATTACAGAGCGATGGCAGGGTGTCTGCAGAGGGATGCACCAGCAAAGACTTTTAAACGGTCATAAGTGATTTAGAGGGACTGCTTTTTTTTTAAGTCTACAATGTACAGTACAAGCATATTACACCTTTAATATATTAAAAGCCCCTCTAAAGATACAGTAAAATGAATCCCTTCATTAGTTTCCATTGATGATTAATGTGATTGTAGTATATATATATTTATATAAATAGGGCCACAATCAGAGCCTGGAAATATAAACAAAATTTTAAAAAAAGAATAAAAACAACACAATATTCTTTAGTCATCAGGGATGATTTTGATAGGAATGGCCAGCTTTCCCAAGACAATATGAAGAGAACCTTCTTGATTCTTTTTCTGCTTTGCCGATTTAGAATCTCCACGTAAGAGCCTCAGCAGGTCCGAAACACCAGACTCAGAATATTTTTTCTTTTCATGTTGGTGTTTTTCAGTTTTCTTCTTCCCGGCAGCAGCCTTGGATTTAGTGGGAGCTACTGTCCGTTTCACTGTTGCGTTAGACTTTTTCTTTGGAGCGGTAGTCTTGATTTTAGCAGGAGTTGTCCTTTTTACTGTTGTTTTAGGCTTCTTGGCTGTAGCAGCCTTAACGGGCTTTGTGGTTGTCGTTCTGTCTTTGGCTGAAGTTTTCGTCTTGTGAGGGGGCGGCTTACGCGCTAACTTGTGCTCGGTCTTTTTCTCATCTGGGTTGAAGTTTTCTTTGCGAGGCTTCGACAGGTTCTTTGAGTCATCTCCTGTAGATTTCACACCCTCCTGATCCTTCTTTGTTCCAGGTGCATCTGATATAACTTCCTTTTTATTGTTCTTAAGCAGAGCTGAATCCTTTTTATTGGCCTGCTCAGATTGTTTATGCAGCTGAGGGATTCTAGCAGGCTTTGAGCTGAGTGTTGGTGGCTCCACTTGAAATTTTGTGATTGTTGACTCTTCTTTAACTTCCTTCAGTTTTGCTTGCCTTGGCCGTGACATGTGTTTTGCCGTCACAGCAGTCCTCCTGCCCTCTGCCTTTTTTGTTTGAGGCTTCACTGTAACTTGGGGTGTAGATTCTGAAATAGTCTTGGGTTTCCTTTGGGTGGTCTTGAACTTGACTGCTGATCTTGTTGAGGGATGATTTTTGAATGGCCTCGTGACTGACTGGAGCTTTCTAGTGGTTTTCACTGGTCCAGTGGTGGATGCTGATTGGAGTTTTTTACCTGTCTTAGGAGCAGAGGTGCGTTTGTTTGAGAGGAGGCCTGGAGTCGGTATGCTTTTGGGAACAGTGGCTCTGCTGCTGAGAGACATTTTAGTAGGTATAAGACTGATCTGAGGCTGAGGTGTTGAGTGCAACGGGACTGCAATGACTGTTGTGAGCGAAGGCAGAACTCTTTTTTCTTGGAGCGAACGGGAAATGTGCCTTGTGCGTTTCATCTTGTTCATCTCCTGAGCCAGGGCTGTGAAGCCATCTATCAGGATCTCTAACCGCCCCTCTAGTCTGCTCATGCGAGCCTCCATATCCGTGTAGCTCTTCTCCAGCTCACTAACCTTCGTGTTCTTCTCTTTGGCCGGCTGGAGAGCGATGAGTTCTTTCAGCTGGGAGCTGAGAAGACTCTGCTGTTTCTCCATGCTATGAATGCTCTCCTTCATATCAAGCGTGTTGCTTTCCAGCATGCTCAGCCGTCGGTTGAAGGAGTTCAGGTGAATCCGGAGAAGCTGCTGGAAGCTTGAGTGCCTGCTCTCAGGACTGGGTGTGAAGCGTGGCGGGAGTCTGGACACTGACCTGCTGGGGGTGACCGACATAATGCCCACCCCATTTATTTTTGTTGATTGAGTTCTGTGAAGCTGAGATGCAGTAGACAGTAAAGACCCAGTAGGGATAATAGTAGTAACAGGCCAAGGGTATTCAATGTCATCATCACCCTCATCATCTCCACTGCTACTGAGTTCTTTCTTTTTATCCCAGCTGAAACTGAATACTGCTTCAGGTCCACATCCCAAAGGCAGGAAGCCCTCCGTGTGCTTCTCCAGGAGGGGGTCCCCACAACTGTCTGCAGATGGCATCTCTTCTCTTAATATTAAAACAGCAAAATCAGGTATAACACAGGCAGGGATCTCATATCATAAATGACGTAAATGACGAGATGCGGCTTGTACCCAAGTCACCTTTTCATCTTTGCTATCGGAGTAGCAAAGATACATCAGCCAGACAGTCCTCATAAATGCCACATCTACATTTATGACAAAAAATAACGGTGTGTGGAGACGTCACATGAGCCAGCACCTACAATGTTTTTCTACCAGCAAAGCACAAAGCTGAAGCAGAAAGCAACCTATGAAAATGGCTTTTGGAGATAAAGCAAAGGAGGAGATAACAAAAGGAAGATATAAAAGGAAAATAAAGGCTTCCTTTGGACATACTGTTATTTCTCCTTTAGCATATTTCTTTTCTATAAAAAAAAAAAAATCTGACCAATGGCACCAAAAGCAACTAACCTTAGCAGTCTTACGTCTCACTTGTGACTAAGAAGACTACTAATAATAACAGAAATAACCTTCATTAACACCCACAATACAACACTTACAAACCAGATCTGTGAAAAAAAGGACGCAGTACAAAACTTCACAGACACATCAGAGATTGGGTGGCACAGATTTGCATCTCCCATCCCTCCTTTGATATCACTCAGTCATGACTGCCATGAAAAAAAAAAAGGGGGAAATGTGAACCACAGACATGCTCATATCCCTCTCCTGTGAGTGAAACCAGTGGGTGCTACTGCCAGCCCCTGCAAACCTTGCTGCCGGTCAGCCAGGTAACCCCAAACACTGAACAGCGCCTAGATAACCCTGAGAAAAGACAGAGAGGGGAAAAAAGAGAGAGAGATCAAAACAGAAGAAGAGCAACGTACCTTTCACAGCGTCGGCCGGAGAATCCAGGAGGACAGTTGTCACAGGTCGGCTGACCATCAGAATCCAGATAACAGGTCGCGGAGAATCTGCGCGAGAAAGGAAATCAAACGCTCACCTCGAGGCTCCTCCTGCCCTGCACACACTATACTTTAGCCAATGCAGCACAAAAAAATTAATTAATTTCTGACATAAACTTACTGGTTGCTGGAAGTGTTTCCAGGGCACGGGCAGGGCTTACATGCTTGAGCACCACCCGTTACAGGGTCTCCATAGAAACCAGCTTGACAGCGCTCACATCTCGGGCCAGCAGTGTTATGGAGACACTGCTTTAGGATTGGAAACACACGAAAAGGAGGTGTGACTCACGGAACAGTTGAATATACTGTACTTGTGTTGCCACATGTTGTGATTTGCCAAGAAATCATTTGCGCATTCCGCGCCACACATCAAAGCGGGACTGACACTCAGAAGGGCTTCAGAGAGAGGAAGAGCGGCACAGAACCTACCAGACACCTGCCAGTCTCCGGGTCACAGCTGCTGGCGTGACCGTTGCAGTCACACCTCTCACAAGTGCCCAGGTAAAGGCCAGCAGCGGTCCGCGTGTAACCTTCATCGCATTCCTGCAGAGGTATGGAAAAACACCTCGGGTGAGAGACAAGCGATGACAAATAGGAATGCGTCTTTGTTCCACTGCAGGACGGAGACAGACTGCAATTATCATCATCATCGAGCACTATTATGGAAAAATAAATAAGAGACTTTATTTCAAGCAAGCTTAGACATATCTGCGATGGCTTTACTTCTTCTCCTTTTTCAAAATAACTCAAGTAGAAGCTAGTTGTTCACGCCAATTACAATCAGCTGTTTTAGTGCCCTTATATTAAGGAGAAGACAGACATCTCTCTACCTCTACAACTAATAATAATTAATAAAATCATATATCAGTAATGATTAGTTGCGGCTTTTTTTTTTTAAACTCATCTAGATCAATCTAAACTACCCCTCTCCTCGCGTACCTGGCAAGACGGTCCTCTGTATCCCTGAGGGCAGGCGCATTCTTCCACCTCCAGAGCTTGTTCATTCCCAGTTGAGTGAGGAAGAGCAATGTCCATCCGGATATCTGAGATACTAAGTCACACATAAATAAAGACATGTGAAGCAGTGAAATCCTCTTGGAATAATTTATGATATGTAAAATAATTTAACACTCTCTGAGGAGCCTCCCAACATACCTGCTCTCAGCCAGATTGTCTGCATAGGTGGCCCTGACCATGAAGACAACAACGTCCGCCAGGGCCATTAGCAGGTGCTCACGAGTGCACGGCTCCCCGTCAGCGCGACGCCATTCAGACTACCAGCCAGAGACAGTGAAGTGAAGCGAAAGTGAAAAGTTAGTCCACTAACACTGTCTGTAGCTTCACGTTAAGGGAAATCCTTAAAAACAATGAACCACACCTCTCTGAAGGTCACGGTGATGGTTTGTGGGACACGTGGGAGGGGCTTGGTTTGAGAGTAGTGCTCCAGGAAGATTCCATTGCCTTGGAGAACCACATCTGGCTGACCATCAATCACTAGAGAGCGCTGAAACGGTTCAAAGCGCACTGTGTAGCGAAGCTCCCCACCATAGGCCGTCACCTGGTAGCAACATGTTAAAAACAAATGCTCATTCAAAATCAAATTAGCTTTATGTATATAGAGCCAAATCACAACATAGGCCCTTTACACAGTGATATCAAGACATTGTGATATAGAGAGAAACACAGAAATTCCCTTTCATCAAGTTCTTGGAGACAGTAGAACAATATAAGCAATTTTTAACTCCCAGCAGACTAATGAAGGATGGCTATCTGCCTTGAAAAGATGAGCATTTCAACAAGACTGAATAGTGGAAAGGTATTTCAACCCTTTGATATTGTGAGGGGAGTCACAAGACACTCTTGAGTGGCGTGACTATGAATTCAAGCTAAAGGGCCAAAGGAGCTTCACTGCGTGAATAAACGCAGCTTTTTTTTTTACTTGACAACACGTTAAGACATGACTGAGCAGGAAAAAAAAAAGAAGAGAAATCATCTAAAACATTTATTTTCTTCTCCTTGTTTCCAGCCTGCTCCTTACTTAGTTGTCCCCCCCCCCACCTTATCTCCCTTGAAGCTCTCAGGCAGGACCCAGTAGTAGATGTCATTCGGGATACTTGAGAAGTAACGGTAGACAACTTCAGAGGAGCCCCTCTGCGAGATGCCTTCAGAGACCGTGTTTGTGTTATCTCTGCTGGAGAGGGAGAAGAGCTGCCCGTTTACACCGCCTCGCACCTGAGAGACACAGAAAACGGGGCTGACTGAAACGTACACCGAGCGTTGCATGCGCTCACACTTCAATGCACAGTGTTTGCACATTGCCTCTTACCGTCTAGCCCCTGAAAAGATTTGCTGATACAGCATGAGTGAACAAACACCGAGTAAAAATCATGATACCAAATATATTCGCCCCTCCCTTTGCCACTGGCGGCCCACCTGCTCTCTAGTCCAAGTGGAGCTGGCGCACTGTTTGGTGACGCCCATGCAGAAACAACGCAGACAGCCTTCAGCGTTGGACTGTGATAGGTGGAAGAACCCGGGCTTGCACTCATCACACAGAGCGCCGGCCACATTGCTCTGCAACGTAGGCAAAGAAGCAAAAAAAATAAATAAACACACGCACATGTGTGATCCATGTGCCGGTCGAGCCCTTTGATCCATAAAAAATGGCGGCAGAAAAATTGAGTAAGACACATCAGCGTTGCACATTTCACAACAATTAATAGTTTAACTGTTTACCATACTGCGTCCATACCTTACAGCTGCACGGCCTGCTGCTGGAGCTGACAGATCCTCTGTCGTCGCACTTGAAAATCGGGTTTGCTGCAGGGACAGAGCAGTGGAAAGATTACATGTGGAGAGGAAAGTGCACCTGGGAGTGTTCCAGCCACACTGCATACCTAAGCCATGACCACACATTACAATCTACTGTAATCCCAGGGGAAAAACCAACAGTAATCATTACACAACATTTAGGTCTTCTCGTGGTCATACAACAGGTAAACTTTTGATTTCTTTCCTGTAATTGAACATTTAAACACATGTACTCACAGACAGGAACACATTTTCCATTAGGCAGAAGGGGGTTACCCTGATAACCAGGAGCACACCTGAAAAAACAAGCGATATGTATAGACATCAATGTATAGTCAGTTTTGTGTTGATTACATTTGGCATACAGTGCCAGTTAAATGTTTGAACATACTCACCTATTAATATGAATGGGTAAGTATGTCATATTGTAAAATTTAATGCTACGATCATTGTTGCCAACAGTCCCAATGGAGTCATGCAATTTCATTCATATCCGTACAGGCTCTGAACCAAGCGGTACAGGTAATGATATATGTTTCCTCACTTTTCACAGCGTCTTCCTGTATAGCCGGGCCTGCACGCATCACATGTTGGCTGCTGGTCAATATTCAGGAAGCAGGTGTCAGAGAACCTACAAAGTTCAACGAAAGGACAATGAGTCATATTTTAGAAGCAGCAGGTTAATGAGCAGCATGTAAAATGAATAAAACAGTGCTTGGGTATCTGAATGAGCTCAGCTTGAGTACAGAGAAATTTTGTGAAACCTTATTTGCAGAATGCTGGCATCTGGATCTGTGTCCCTGATTGTACTGCAGATGTGTTTCAGTGTTTGCGTGCGGCCTTACCGTCGTGACGTCTCAATGTACGGGCAAGGGCAGGGCTTGCAGTCATCGGGGCGGCCTCGGCTCGGGTCGCCAAAGTAACCAGGACGACACTTGTCACACTGAGGGCCCTCTGTGTTGTGCTGGCAGCTCTGTGATGAGGAGAACACACAGTCAGTTCACTCACACAGATGTCACTCAAAGTAAATTTGACATTTTGGGGAATATTTTGGGTTGTGCTCTCTGTCAAGAATTCAGTGAGAAGAGCAGTACCCTTTTTAATGAAGCTGGACCCAAGAGTTTATTAACATAGAGACTGGAAGCATGCTGAAACCGCCTTTCAATCCACCGTCCAATAACTCTAAAATAAATTAAGCATTATTTTATTATAACTGGCAACTTTTGGCTTTGTAGGGAATAAGAAGCTGGAACGGTTTCTTAGTCTTCTTGTTCCATCATGCATCTCCCCATAAAACCACAACTGCTGACTATTACACTCATGTTTGTGTCAAAAGGCATCAGCTGTGGAGGTTTCGGTAATGCTAGTGTTTCCCGTACAGACACAGCTGATTGTCTCAGTTAGGAAAGTGAGTAAGAATGTTTCTGTTATTAACATCTAGCATTATATTTCCCAGTAAGTAAATTTTGTAAGATTTTTCATTGAATTTCCATATTATTATTATTATTTTTTTTATTTTCTTTTACCAGGCAGTGCCCGCTGATTCGATCGCAGTCAGTGGCGTGTCCGTTACAGTTACAACCAGCACAGGTGCCCATATAGAGGCCACCAGGGACGCGCTCGAAACCAGAGGAGCACATCTCACAAGACAGGCCCGTATATCCAGGAGGACATCTGGGAAAGATTAAAATAAGAACCAATAAGAATCAAGCATGGTTTTCATGCGACAGCTATGATGAGCCAAATAAAAAACAGCTGACTGAAGAACAGATTATTTTTTTAATAGTGACAAAAAAGACTGAGATGTTACAATTATACTTAATGGACAAAATCACCAAAATTCTCGTAAAATAAATCAAGTAAAATCAGCTCCTGCAATGAATTAATTAATTTATTAGTGTATCATTGTGCAGTGCCATTCGTTCTACATGTGTACACACTGGACATGAATGCATGAATGCAGACTGCTGACTGGTCGTTTCTTCCATCTCACTTATCTTACCTGCACTCTTCAACGTCCTTAGCATGACCCATTGTGCTGAACTCCACAGTTGTTGTATCCATGACAACGTCGCTGAGTGCCACACTGACCATGTGGTTGTCATAGATGGTGCGGATGTTGATGCTATCCAGGCTGGCCAGGGTCATCATCATCTCCTCCCGGGTCACGGAACGCCCACTGGAGTGCTGCCAGTTGTCCTAAAATCATAACAAGCTGCTTTAATGGCGTAATGCATGCGCAAGTACTCATTTCATTTTACTTTTGGACATTATTAGATTATTACCTCCATCACGACCTGTAAAACCTTTTTCCATTTTTAAAAGCACATATCATCATCATTACAAATTTACCACAGAATCTGCACTTGTTTTTGCAGGCACAATTTCCTCTAAACCAGAGCCCTTACTTCAGTGAATCTGATCTCTTTCTGGTTGACCACATTGGGAGGGGCGCCGTTGGCTCTGCGGTACACGAGCCTGCGCCCATTTCCGACCAGTATCACATCGGGCTTCTCCATAGGCTCCGACAAACCGCGTGCCAGTGTGTACCGCACTTTGAACTTCAAGGATCCTCCATAGGAATCAACCTAAAACCGAGCGGAATGATTAACATGTATAAGCGTGACACTAAGTTCATTAAAATGAGGCCTGCAAATTATTTTCTCTTTACTTTATTGCCCAGGAACTGCCGAGGCAAGGTCCAGAAGGAGTCAAGGTTGAGGAAGCGACGTGAGAGGTCGACAAGCTGGAACTCTTCCATCTCCGGGTTAATAAGGAGCTGAGTGGAGGAGAGAGGAGGAGTACCTGGCCTGGATGGGTAGCTGACATTCACTCCTGGAATTGAGAATTTCACATTTATTTTATTTTAACCGTAAATGTTGGGACTAAAAAGGTATTTCAGCTGACAGTGTGTTTGTTCTGTTAACTTTAAATATGCATTAATAGCTTCAGTGCCTTTAAAGTCTTCCTCCTCTGTGAAACGCAGACTGATCTGGTTGCGGTACCGCCCGGTGCTCTTGCAATTTTTAGCGACTCCAGCGCAGAAGCAGGACAAGCAGCGGCCATTCACGCTAAAGTGCCCGTCAGGACAGTTGCCTGGGGAGAACAAGTTGATTTATATTCCTACCAAAAAAAATATCACAATTCAAGGTTGGTTCTTAAAATGTTGACTCCGGGCCTGAGGGATGTGTCAGTACCTGGGTTTGGATTTGAAATAAGCGTTAGCACTCCATCTGGGATGCCAAACACCAAGCCTTTGGCGTTAATGGCCTCGCATGTGTATGCCCCCTGATCTGACTCCTTCACATCACGAATAACGAGGGTGCCACGGCCGTTATCGTTGGTCATGGTAACCCTGGGAACAGAGAAA
>JAVDPK010001033.1:334396-366647 GCA_034780415.1 Cichlasoma orientale | reverse complement strand
CTGACTCCTTCACATCACGAATAACGAGGGTGCCACGGCCGTTATCGTTGGTCATGGTAACCCTGGGAACAGAGAAAGAGAAAACAGAGAAAATCCATAAATTTTTTTAACCACAATCGTCCAAACCACACATGCAGTCGTGCACGCCTGGAGTGAACATTGTGAAACTGCAACATCTGGAGCTGGAGTATACCACAAATAGTTTGGTAATTACAATCATGGGCCTTAACATGTGGAGTCAGAGTCTAAGAAGCTATAGTATCCTCACCTGAAATTATATCACAGAGGAAAATACCCCACAGTTCCTTTCAGATCGTCAGTCTACTGCAGATCACTTATATAAGACCACATAAAGATATTTAGTTTGAAACCGACTGAATAAGCAAGGTCAATTTGGCTGTTTTCCCTAAACTATGAAGGTAATGAGTTTATGAATGTGTCTCCTAAATTAGCTTTAATTACTGATTACCTGATAAACAAAAATCACAGAGGTGGTGAATTTCCTATCAACCCACCTGGTGCTGGTAGGAATGTGCCCCCAGTTGAGTCTCCAGGTGATAATGGGTGTTGGTACTCCAACGGCTTGACAGGTGAATGTCACCGTGGTTCCCCGTGCTGCCTGAATGGACTCTTCTGGGGGGCTTGTTACGGAAGGAGGGGCTGCAAAGAGTCGAAAAGACAAAAACTGCCTAGTAAATGCACATGTACAAAAAGGCTGGCATGTGACTGGAATTTGGCAAAGCCAGCGAAGCTCATAAATGCCTGAAAGGCAGAGGAAACATAATTCTCTGCTACAGACGGGCAATTTCCTTTCAGTTCAGGAATGGAGGGGTCACGAAAAGCTCTATGTCTCATTAAATACATGTGAAAGGAGCCTGTTTCACAGCACATTAGGCACGGTGTACAAAGGAGGAGATCTAGCGGGTAGAGTCAAAAAAGTGACTTGCATGAAAATATGAAAGAAAGGAGTTAAATGTGTATGAAAATGAGTCTGTTAACAGACAGATGTGGACAGCTGCTGGAGTGAGACTTACTGCAGCCATACTCGTCAGAGCGGTCATTACAGTCTGGCTCTTCATCGCACTGGTAACTAGCTGGGATACAGGTGTTATCAGTCAGGCATTCAAACTGCTCAGGAGCACACCTGTCGTCAGGACCCTTGGTGGCTGCAGTGATGACAAGATGCAAAGTAACAGCAAATTAATTTCCCTTTTCATCATAAATAGTAGCTTTGAATCGGGGTCACAAAGGCTTAAAGCAATTGCTGAACACAGTAACCAATAAACTAAACTGAAACCAAGCACTTGTAGCATATTGGGGAAACTTAGATAAGAAGATAAATACCACTATTGTTTGAATTCAAAATATAAAGCTGAAGGTACTAATTCACTCAGCATAGAGAATTAAAAAAGGAGCATACCGATCATCGATCTACTCTCCTATCCCTAATTAGATTGTTTGCTTAATCTGTACACAAAAAAAAAACAAAAACTGTAGTTTTACACTCCAAGCACAAGAATAAATACTTGCTTTGAGATGACACAGACTTTATCTTTTACTTCATCCAGGTCACAGTCACAGGGAAGTGACTTAATCTCTTTGTTCCCGATTTGTAAACATGTGCGCTGGCGTTGACGCTAATATTTGAGATAACAACACGATTTAAGAAATCCAAAACGAAATTAAGCACTTGATACTGGGCTTGAGTCAGTTTCTCACAGTTATTACAGTCTCACGAGTCACAAAGATCAGCATATCTAACAGATAATTTACATCCACAGCAAGTAATTAAACTTGATGTGGAAATAAAGGACAAAGATTCACCAACTGAATAATAATATTCTGTCTCATGATCTGGTACTATGCTTTTGCAGAAAGTGTTATCAAAATAAGATCAATGCGGCTTTATGGCTTGACATAAAATTGGTAGGTTAGATCGAGAGCTATTTCAGGGAAAGCTTGGCTCATCCTAGCTGTAAATTTAAGGGACAGACATCAGAGGGAGCAGGGAGCGTTACGCTGAGCTTGTGGTGAGGAAGGGAGCGACTGCAGTTCAAATGGCGACCTCTTCCTTTAAGGCAGATCTTTACGGTCTCACAAAAGAAATGGAGGCTTACGGCAGTCTGTTTCATCTGAGTTATCCTCACAGTCGTTGTCTCCATCACAGCGCCAAAGTTTGAGTGCACAGCGGCCATTTTTGCACTTGAACTCGTTGGGTTCACAGGGAGACGGAGTACCTGTAAAAAAAAGGCGAGAGGACGATTAGGGGTGATGCTGTTCTCCAAGACCGTTCACACGCACAGGTGTGCACTCCTCACCGCATCTGAACTCGTCGCTTCCGTCCGAGCAGTCCCTCTGTCCGTCGCAGATATAGTCTCGAGGTATACACTCCCCGCTCTGACACGTAGCCTGATCTGCTCTGCAGGGTCCCGGTGCGATGGGGGGACGCGGTGGCTTCTTGGTTGTAGTGATCGTGGTGGTAGGGGTTGTGGTGATTGGAATAACTGACCCTACTGGGTGCGAAACAAATCTTTGATTAAGCTTGTACAAAAATGTACAAAACTTTAGAGCTGTGAGCTGATATTCTGCACATCAAACAGCCAGCTGGTGTTACACTGCCAGCCAGTCACAATGAAGCCACTCACCACAATTGAGCTCATCACTCATGTCTCTGCAGTCGGGTCGGTTGTCACACAGGTATTCCACCAGTATACATGTCCCATCACCACACCTGTGCTCATCTGGCATGCAGGGTCTCACACTGGGGGTTACTATGAGAGATGCAGAGGGGAAGCGGGGGGGAGGGGAATGTTGAAGGATCAAAGACATGCAAGCCTAGACTATGGTACAGCCAAAACACTACCTAATGACATACCAAAGCACAAATAACACAGTAAGGTTTAAAAAAAAAAAAAAAAAAAAAAAAGGAAAAAAATAATCATCCTGGGCCTCTACTGCAGTGAGAGCAACTCAGAAATTACCAAAATCTCAAAGCTTCACAATAATTAAGAAGCTTTTTAAGAACATTGCAAGATTTTAATTAGTATTTTTTTTTCTGGTGACTGTAAAATTCGCTGTGAGGTCAAACCAAACCAACACGGCAGACAGACAAGAAACACATAGTAGACTGAGACACAAACTAAATACACAAACTACAGTAAACACACACTGGACTACATTAGATGGGCAAGACAAGACTGGAAAGACTACATTAGAGAACAAAAATAAAAAAGAGATGCACATACAAACACATACTAAATGACAAAGAGTAGATTAGACTAGACAAATACAATAGAATAGAAGAGACAAACTGATACAGACAAGACTGGGCAAGAAAGGCTGAATAATGTCCAAACAAAGACTAGATTTGGCACACACTACACACAGACATACAGAGTCTGCAGTAAACACAGACTAGATAGACTTGGTAAGAATAGGTAAGACACAAACAGTCATAGAAAGCAAACAAGACACACAGACAGACAGAAGAGAACCGCGTCACCTGAGTAAACAAGTAAACTATAAAGTCACCATTTAACTCTATGCCATGCCATGTTGCCATGTACGTATAGAGAGTTTGTGGAATTTGTGGAAAAAAAATACAAAAGCTGGTTGAAATTGCAGTGAATAGCAGCGTTCTTAGTCACACTCATGCCATGCAAAGGTCCTTTATGTTCACTGTGCACTACTCGACTTCAAAGACCAAACTCGGAAGCGGGCCCAAAGTCTGCTTCACACTTCTGCGCTTCCATGCAAAACATTCCTCAGACAACGGGACTCGTACACATCAAATTAAAGAAGCAAACGCTCAACTGTTCTTTCTAAATGCACTACAGTCGTCCTACGATGTCTAGAGTACAGTTGGCACCAAGCGTGGCAAAGTACAAACCTGGCTCCGCTACGGGCTCCGCTGAAGGCAGAGGTTCAACTACAAACCAGAGGGAAATGTTAAGGTAACCGCCTACCCCTCTGGTAGAGCTTCATCTGATGTAAGTATACAGCAAACTCTTGGGTGGCAGCGGCGGCTCCTCGAGGTCTTACCTACTCCAAGCCGTCTGAACTGAAAGCCGTGGACTGATGTGCTGTAGGAAGCGATCGCTCCTTCCTTCACCACGCCGTACAGCACGCTGCGGATCTGCTCGTCGTTGGTGTTGTATTCGGAGCCCACGTCTATTTCCACAAATACATCAGCGCCATCCTCTCTTATCACCTTTCTGCGAAAATCAAAAGAAGGCCCGGTGAGCCTACAAAGCTGTGTGGCATGCACTGCAGGTGGTAAACAATAAGATTTCTCTTTGGATGTCCTAGAAAGGACTTACTGAGTGCTGATGTGCTACTGACTAAAACCCTACAATGCTGCTGGCCTACTGGCCTCGTGTGATGTGGAAAAACAGGAAGAAAGATCACCTGGCAGATTAAAACCATCCAGGCAGCAGAACACAGATACTTTGAGTGTCACATGTCAATACTAGAATAATATTGTGTGTGTGTTCTTACTTAACAAGGACCACATTGACTGTCTGGACACCTGGGATCTTGTTGTACTCTGACTCTAGCTGCGGAGGGAAAATAAGAATCAGTTATGCTGAAATAAATTTCCAGACATGCAGTCACACATTCTTAAATCAACAAAGTCATAAATAAAATGCCTTTAACCTTATAAGGTAGTAGCAGTCTTATCACACTGTACAAGAGCACTATTCAGCAGAGTTTATGAGAACAGGACATACCGTGTCCACCACTGCTTCAGAAAGCTCGATGAACTCAGAAGAGAAGATTTCTTCGAGTTCGGGACCGTAGACCAGGGAGGTGAAGTTGACAGAAGCTCTGTAATAAACTAGAAACACAAAATGGGCAGAAGTACGTGTCAGTTAAGCCGCACAACAGCACACAGTGACCGCAGGCTCGGCATTAATATCCAACTATTGTTGGGTGCAGATATCATAAGCCACATTTAAGTAACTGCTGTCATGCTCACTGGGATGTGGGATACTGTTTGTAACTTGTTTCCCTTAAGAAAGCCTCTGCTTAAATGTTTCAGGAAGTAGAAACTGAAAAGTACGACTGTATTTCTGCATCGCAGTTGTAATTGGGTCTGTGCCCAACAACAGGCACATATGGACACAGTCACACTCTGCCTCCGCATAGTCAAAAATAACCAGCAAATTGCACTATCAAGGCATGCCATCCCGTGTGTGTGTGTGTGTGTGTCTTTCAGTGGGTCATGGATGTGGAAATAAATACTCCAACATACTTAAACACTGACTCACAGATGGCGATAAAGCCCTTTTTGTTGCAATGACAGAAATGAGTTATTTATTCTGAAACCAAATCAGTATAAATATTCAAATAGACATAATATTTCAGATCGTCAATACAGCAGGGCCAAAAGTTTGCATCACGTCTCCTGACTGAACGCTGATGATATCAGAGAGTTGGAAGGTCAGTGGGAGCAGAGTCAGCATCAATACTGTGCCAACAGCTGCAGAGGAAGAAGAAGAAGAGAATCCTCTGTGAATGACTCTGGAAGAGGGCCTCAGCTTTCCCTGTTCAGGTCAAACAGATATGAGGCAGGGAGGCTGGAGAGCAGTATACATTAATGGCCTACTTGGCTGTTAAAGATATAGTTCAGTGGCTGAACACAGGACACTGCTTTCGAACAAACAGAAGCTGATATGAGCACATTAAAGATTTGCTCACACAAAATGCTTTCAGAACAGTTTCACAACCTTACAAGAAACTGGCTGGTTTTAAATCTACATTGTCTGTTGTTTCTGTTGTCCTTGAGTAAGGCACTGAACCAAGAAAGTTGTTACAGTGTAGTTAAACCTGCCTTAAAAAAATCACTCAAAAAATGCAGTGAGTGAAAGAATAAAAACTCACCCATCCGCTCTGTAACAGCCTATCGAGTTTTTATGCAGTGCATCATTATGTCATGCTGATTCCTGTAAATGATTGAGAACCAAGCAGCCACATATGTCACTACACTATTAAAATGGTAAATGGACTGGTTCTTTTCTACTCTGCTTTGAGCATTCAAAGCACTTTATACAACATGCCTTATTCACCCATTCTCACACGCACTTCTTTCCTCACCTACGTGCTTTCTATCTAACACTCACACACATTCACTCACACACCAATGGATGCACTGGAGAACAACTCAGGGTTCAGTCTCTTGCCCAAGGATACTTTGGCATGCAGACTGGAGCAACCAGGGATTAAACCACCAACCTTCCAATTACTGGATGACCTGCTCTACCTTCTGAACTACAGCAACCAGTGTGTTGTTTAAAAATTAATAATAAAACACACACACACACACACACACACACCTGCTATGATGCATTTAGATTTTACTATTTGTGGATGCATGATGTAATTTCAAGTGTTTATATGGTCAAGAACAGTGTTAAGATTTAGCAAGCAACGGTTAGTGATTAACTACATCAGACCAGCATTCATCCTTATTAAAAATGTTGAAAACATGAGACATTCCTGCAGTCAAACAGTGCAAGGAGCTGGGGAATCTTCTCATAATTCAAGAAAGATTCATAGTACATGAGTGAGGACGTGCACTCTGTGATCTTCTTGAGCAGACAAGTGTGTTTTCAGAAACAGATTGACGGTGTGCTGATACATTTTACAGCAATAAATCGTGAAGATTAAAGTAGAAAAACAAAAGTAACAGTTAATGGCATCCAGATAGCGGACAATATAATGCCGTAAAACCTATACAGCACTGTAATAGCGCTGCGCTTGCTGTGGATTATAGTAGCTGCACTGTAAAATAATAGTTGCTGCCAGTACTTCACTGTAATTTAACTGGGAAATTAGCTACATTAAAGGCTTTTGAAACATTCTCAAATTGTACATATCACCCCTTGCATAAAACATCTACAATGTGCAACTCATTTTAAGCAAAAATATTATGTTTACAATGTCACCAGGCTTAACCATGAAACTTTAAATAGCCCAGGCCTGCAGGGTGCCCCATTCTCACACTCCTGCCAACACTTTGTTAGGATGGGCCTGCCAACCTCTGATTTTAGGCTGGCAGTGTGGATTTAGGGAGGAAGTCAATATTTGTACTGTTTCTTGCAGTGAGATGCTACTTGCCATGCCAAAAGCAAAGAGTCATGTTCTAAGCAGGCATCTGCTCAGCCCCTAGTTAAAAACACACATTCCCAAATATGCATAAAACAATAAATCTGCTCACATACACACATACTGTGTGCAGCAACTATAAACAGTCTTGGTGCACATCATTTGCTTTACCACTTACCTGTTCTTTGGATAATTGCACATCACTGGGCATGCACACTGACAGCAGATTTACATCATGCTTAACAGGATCTATTTAATTAGAAGTCATAGATTTTGTGTCTCGCATGCAGGCGGTGCGGTCACTGTGTTGAAGAGCTATCCTCTCTTTACACTGCTAATTCCCATTTTCTTACTTTCTACACGTCATTGGTAGAGCAAGACAGCCCACTCCTGACGAGAAAAGCCTCATTTATGTCAAAGTAAACTGAGCATTGCCTATGAAAACAGTACGGGGAGCAAGTAAGAACAGAGCTGCAGGCTTTAGCACAGCACGCAGTTGTGCATGAATGCCTGCTTTTCAGGCCGCTACTGTAAGATTTATAGAACCAATTGTTAGGTCTGAATGCGGTCCCAGAAAACAAGCAACATCAAAGTTACTCATCAAACCGCCTCTTTTGACCCGTATATAATCTAATCACTTGAGCGGGTACTTGCTGCCAGGTCAACAGTGGCTTGAAGCCCCATCTCTCTCTCTGAGCTTGCCGCAACAAACAGAAGAAAGGGATTGCCTGAGATCCTTTGATTAGCGAGTTGTGCCATGCTGCTAACGAGGGCCTCCTTTACTCCAAGAGCCATTCTCCGGTGCACAACTTACTGCTTTCAGCAAGGGGAAAATCCCCTCGCCAAGCCCCACCGCCATCAAAGGTGACGAAATAAGGAGAGCAGATGTGACGAGCGGGAGCGAGAGAAAAAAAAAGTGTGGAAAAACAGCATTCCGTGCTCTTAATTCACAAACTTATTCAGCAATTAAAGCTGTTCAGTAGAACTGTGGCAGCTTTGTGCAATGGGCCCCTCTGACACTTAGAGGCCTATGCAGAAGACAAAGACTTGATTGAAGAGTGAGCCCAGCTTGGCCTTTAAACCCCAGCCACATTGGGTTTGACCTTCAACCCTCGAGACAGCGCCCAGCACCAGTCGAGCCATTTCCAGAACATGTGGGGGAGGCAGAATCTATAAGAACAAAGCCCAAACCACAACGCGCCAATAATTCCATCAAAAATCTTTAATAACTCCCCAACATGGGATTTTCCTCTCATTATTCTTCTTCCCTGTTTCTCAGCCTATATATTAATTTGCAAGCTGCCTCTTTCTCATCTTAACTCATGTAGTCAGGACTGCTGCTACTTAACCTGGTCACTGGTGACAAACTGAAAACTCTGTTTCCAAGTCCATTTATTGTCCTCTTGGGAAATGAAGGGAATTAATTCTAATTTCACTATTAAGCTATCCATTTTAGCAAGGGTCACAGCGAGCATGATTGCAAAAGCAAAGATGTTTTTTTTTAACTGAAAAAATGAAAGTGATGTCACTCTTTTACTTGATGGAGCAACCACATCATTTTCCATGCCATCAGAAATCACTGGGAAATGCCTGCGAGACATTTAGAAAAACCAACCCTCTGGACTCAAACACTACCCCGAGCTGACTCTTCTTAGGAATGTTATCTGAGAGCGTGTTTGGAAAAGACCATGCATAACTGAAAGGAACAGGTGACAGGAGAGTGTGCCAAAGGCAGGAAACGAGAGAAAAAAAACACAGTATTAAGAAAGACGTGCTTTAGCACTTACTTAGGTCTTGCTCGCCTGGGCTCTGTATGTTCCTCAGATATGAAGAATCCAACCAATGTGCTAGGGCAAGCAATGAAGGGCAGAGAACAAGCAACAGTGGGAAAAGAGATGACGTGGAGGTCAACAGGGCACAAACATGAGCCAGAGGTTAAGGATCAAGCAAGGAAAGCGACACAAAAACGAGGGAAATGAATGAAGTTAGCCAGGCAGATGCAAAGAGGTTAAAGTTTCGGGAAAGTTAGACGGGAAACGATTGGATGCAAGGAGAGAAAACAGAAAGAGATAATAAGTAAGAGTATTGGCAAAAAAAAAAAAGTTGTAATAACAGAAACAGGAAATCAAGACGAGCCTTAATGATTACATGGAATAGACATTACACAGTGGTAACAGAAAAAACTAAAAATCTCATCACAGTTTTATGAAAGGCTGGAAATGTCAGCATCAATTTGCTGTCATCAACAGTCCAAGTAATCATTACCATCTACCATCTGTTGTGGATACTTGTGCTTCATGGGACAATGGCTACTGCAGGCCTGTGGGTTTGTTAACCAGTGTCTGACAGGAAACACACAAGGAAGTCTGCTTACATGACAGTGACAAGGAAAAAAAAAAAGGGCATCACTTCAGAAATGCCTCTTCCTCAGTCCTTCAGCACAAAAGGGAACAGTTTACAAAGTGCACACTTGCACATCCTGCTCTTCACATCTCTGCTGTCTGACACATACATCCACCCTGGGACTGCAGCAATGTAGGGAGGAGCCACTTCCTGTTTTCCTTTTTAAATGGAAGAACTGCGTACCCTTAAAACTGTTATAACTGTTTTTACCATAAGTTCCCTGCACTGGCATGGACAACAATGACCACGTTATGCTTCGTGGTGACTCATTCATTCTTCCACAGCTTGGGGCATGCTATGAAACGCCAAGTGAGGAGGCCTCAGTTGTTTTAAGAAAAGGATCCAAGCACAGAAGTTGATTTACAGCAGCACATCTACAGTATCTATTCACTGTCTTATAAACAAATGAACTGAAAAAAAAATTATTTTAATGCTACACACTTGCGCTTTATACTAACAAGAGTGATTTTTATGCTCCGATCCTGATGAATATGAGTCCACTCCATAAACTTCAACAAACAGCAGTAAACAATAACTCTTTCATAATTAAGTGAGTATACTGGATCCAGCTGTTTTACAGCTGCACATGCAAAGGCCACACGGGTCCTGATACACATTACTGCAGTTGTCACTCATCTTTTAGAAGAGAGCAGATTTAGAAGAAAAGAGGAGATTGTGTAAAGACTTTCTTTAGAATTTGAAACTACTTCTGCCTGGTGTAGCAAAACAAGTACAGTGCAGTTCCATGCTATTACAGAACTAAGTGCTCCAGGCCAGGCAAAGCATTTCTTCAAGTCTACAAAGCCCAGCCAGGAAACAACTGAGAGAAAACATACCCTACCCCAAACGATCTGACGTCTCTCTCAAGACTAGTAACCCAAACTAATTAAGGCTAATGAAGTATCCGCTACTTCAAAGTCTGCTGATCTGTTGTGGTCATTGTCAGAATCAGAAAGGGAGTGAGAGAGTGCTCCTTTATATGTTGATCAGGCTAAGATCACTTGCTGAAACAGTGTTCACAGAGGCTGGACACACAGAAATTTGGAAGGAAAAAACCCCCAAAACAAACTCCTAACAGAAGGGACATAAAGTAAGTATACTGCTCACAAAATAAATAAATAAATAAATTTGATGCTTTGATGCAGATGATCCATCCAATTCAGGGTTGTGGGCAAGTCAACCCCCCAAAAGGGAAAGATTTTGTAGGTGGTGGCCACAGTCCACTGCTCTCTCTTTATCCCTTCAGACTGTTTTTTTGTCTAGTTTTGCTTTTTTCTTTATACTACTGAGACAGTCTCAAATATGTGGAGGAGAGATGGGCTGATACACAAGGAGAGCTGGACAGGGCCGTAGAAGAGCATGAACCCAGCAGCAGGACTGGTATCTGCTCCTTTGTATGAGGGGACAGCAGGAGCACTGCCAGCGTCCTGAAAGTGACCTTCAGCGGCTACTGATCTGCACATTTTGTACCAAACTGTCAGAAACAGATTCCACGAGCATGGCGTGAGGTCTCAGGTTCACCACTGGCACCCCGTTTTCTTCACAGATTAGAGCAGGTTCACACTGAGCACGTGCGACTGATGAGAAAGAGTCTGGAGACGCCTGCAGCATCATCAGCATGACTGGTGGCCATACACTCAGCAGTGTAACACAAGTTTGATTCAACTGTGATTTAAAATTTTTAACTTTGACTTTTAGTATGATTTTGAATCCAGCCAAAAATAAATGATGTTGGCCTTCACTGACCATTGTTACATCATTTTGTTCTCAACAAATTCTAGAGTGTACATCAGTAAAGTTTTTCCAAGTTGAATATTTAATTGACCCAGAGCCGATGTGTGATTTAAGTGTTCCTTCAGGTTTTTGTGGTACTGAATGTGTTTGGATTGTCAGCAGCAGAAGAAAAACTAGTTAAGCACTTAAAAAGTCCCAGGAGAGGTATTATTTGATATGGATACTCTCTAGTGTGCAACCAGGAAGCTACTCATCAACTGTGGAGCTTTATCCAAATAAACTCATATCTGGGAAAACCACAGGACAATTGAATACCCAGCCAGTAACCACAACTTCTAATTCAGTATTTGATCTGTAACACAATAAATCATTTCTCTGGCTCGAGTATAAGTTGTTCACTTGTAATGTAACATAGCTTATTTTTAAACTCATCAAAATACACAGATATAAATCCATCCAACGGAGAAGTAGAAGAGGTCGCTCCGGCAGGCGGACACGCTCTCTTTGAATGAAACTCTAAACATCTCTTTCCTAAAGAGGAGTGGCACAGGCCAGTTCTCCAAGGCGACTCATTTGTTATTGGTACAACAGAGTGCAGAATCACAGGGCTTGGTGCAGTAATGGAGTTCGAGTCAGTGGCTGAGACCATTCAGCAGGAGTCTTTCGGAACAATGCCCACCCAGAATGAATTGTGCAGTCACACTGACAATCAGCTGTTTATGAATGGAGGATAGAAACTTTCATCACTGACTGACACAAACAGTTCAGATAAAGGTGAGGCCAAATGTGCTGTTTAACACTGCAGCACCCGCAGCCGTCCCGCGGACAACAACGTTCTGCTTCGAGCGGGTGACCGCCTTATGGGACCCCAGCAGTACAACAACAAAGATCTCAGCAACATAACCTCAGCTGCCGGCATTTGTCCCCCTGTGTAAGGACCCGAGAGGCTCCGTGTATCTGACACACTCTTGCAAACACACACGCACACAGTCAGTGCCACTGAGACACACATACCAGCTGACCGTGTAAAAGCCTGCGACTGAGTGGGTGGCCTGGCACTGCTCAGGCCAAACTGACAAGACAGGCTACATTACCCTGACGCATTGTCCGCTAACGCTGCAACATCTGCTCTCTTTGCGAGATAACGGAGGAATTCAAACCTGTGTCCTGTTTTTTTCAGTACGCACTCACTAGTAAATGATTAGAAGTAAAACCAGGTGAGGCTACACAGGAATGCAGTAACCTGTCTGTGAGACTCTCTCTACTAAAGCCCGTGTCAATAGATTTCACTCACACACACACCCACAAATCCCAGCATGCAGATCAAACTCCACTGACAGGTGGGTCCTTGTCTTGCTTATCATTTACACAATGGATGAGAGAGCTCGTTTAGACAGATGTGTCAGGAATGGCAATGCTAGATAGCGATGCATATTGATCTCAGCCAAACCACTGCTAAAAGCTATCTGACCCGTTGAGGGCTGAGGTTGTGTTCCTCATGTTTACACTGACATATCTTTCCACCACTTGCCCTAACAAAACACTCGCAAGCTATAAAGAAAAAATGAATGACAGATGGCAGGATTGTTGACACAGTGAGTCTGATATGTACCGCTTATCTCTTCGTTTTTTGATATGTGGTTGGCTTATTTTATTTATTTATTACTTCTTTTTTTTTTTGCACAAGGAAACAAAAAATAATGTGTGATTTCTGAATAAATCTCAGGACATCTTTGAAGGGAGGCTACTTTGAGATATAATATTGTTTTTAAACCAAATCTACTTAACAGGACATTTTACAGTTGACGGTGGTCTACTGTGGGTACGCGCTGGTGGAAAAACCACAGGGTGATAAACCACTGTAGTCAGAACAAGATTACTTCCAGTCATTTTTATTTGGCAGCACAGCTCTGCACCGAGACCTACACGCCCATCCACTTGCATTTGCGGAAAGCACAAGGTGGGAAGAGCACAGCTTCCTGCCCTTCCATGTGCATGCATGGAAAATTGTGGAGGTGTGAGGAGCAAGACCACCATGTAGAGCAAAACAGCAATGAGAGACAACGCTGATAAAATCAGATACTAGATTAAAAGAGGAGCTGATGTGGAGGTGGTTCCAGCAGCTGCTACGGGCGGGGCTAAAACTGCTTAGTTGAATCTTTGGCTTACTTTATTATATTCTGATTTATCAGCTAACAAGTTCCTATAAAATGCTCTCTCTCTATCTGTACATGGCAAATAGTGTGTGTGTGTAACTGAATTCTAAATTTGAGCCGCCACGCTGGCCTTCTCTGAGAAGTCATTAATTAATCAAGCGTAACATCCAACCATTAAAACTATTTTTCTGTTCAATTATATAATTTTGAATATAAAATGAAAATGATTTCGGTAATCACCAATACACAGAGAAAATCGGTGAATGAGAAAACATATTTCCGTGTGTGCTGATACACACGTGAGTGTGAATGAGCCTCACGAACAGCCTGTGTTACTCTGATCCCATAAACCTCCCCGCTTTTGTTTTCACACAGAAGCCAATTTTGTTTTAATGTAGCTGTTGAAAAGGAGGTTGAGAGATTATGTAGTACTTTCTTAATTGCATTGCCTTATCTCAAAGGTGGCTGGACATTTGCATTCTCCCCAGTATGACCATGGTGCTAAGATAAGTGTAGGCAAACTATCTCCATATATAGGTCTGAGCAAAACTGCCCTGGGAAGGAAATTCTGTTTCCTCTGCTGAATACTAAATACTTTTGCTGAGTGTCTCTGTCCTGTTGGCCGTCCAGACAATTCGCCCGAGCCCGTGCCTTCCTTCCCCCTCCACTTGTGTAAAGGGAGAGACGCTGGTGGTACAGATGCCCCCATTATGCTTTGTATCCTGTTGTGTGACTGTTTGGTGATGGTTAAGAAATTCCAATTTCCCTTTGTTTCAGACGAGCACAATGAATCCCTACAAAACATCTGGAACTGAAACTGCTCTTAAGATCGGGCTATTTTGAACCCTCTTCTGTCCATTGTTGTTCTTTGTCTCCCTCCTAATCACAGTCTGGAATCTTTTCCAGAGATATGAAAGCAGTGTCCCATGTCCTTCTAACCTTTCATCTTGACCTCTAAACTCAGAGCCCCAAAGAGATTTCTGAGAGGCAAATCCAACTCATCTTCTCTGTGAGACCCTTTCCTTGTTCCACAGGCTCCAGTACAGATATTCCCAGTGTGCTAAGGATATTAGCCATTTTGACATAAGGAAACAAAGGTTACCATGTCCCCTTGCTTGTAATAGTGTAATATTTGGTGAAAGGCCGCTGGGGTTAGGCTCTTCACAGTGCTTATTTTGGGTGAAAAGCTTGAGAATTCTTTTTTTTATTCCTCATACCAGGGTGAAAAATGGCAGACCAGCTCTCCTTCTATATACAGTGTTTAAAAATTTATTAGACCACCACCCAATTTAAGGTTTATGCCACAGCTGCCCTAAATTACTGAGGGTGAAATAATTGCCACAGTTATGTTTATGAGGAAAAAAAAACCACTTTCTTTCAACTATGTCTCAATCAGTCGATGCTAAGTAAACACTTTCCACTCGAGTGAGGCAAAAACTGATTCAACCTTCAGTTAAACCTTGCTAGTCTAATCTGCTGCAATCACATGGTGTCAACACCACGCGCATTAATGCCAGCCGTGCTAAAAATCTCCTCTGGCTGCTTTGACTGCCCCAGTTTCTGCGAGGGCTCGCAGAACTGCTATTTCTGCGCGAGCGAAGCGCATGACTTTCTACCAAAACAATCACGGCGCTCTGATGTAATCAGCTCCATAAACTTGTCAGTTGCAAGTCTCTGGCACCAAGGGCAACCCAAGAGGCAGCAGCTGTAACGAGAGCTTAGTCTTTATTAAGGAAGAAAAATGATTCAATTTGTCAGGATATCAGAATTCAGTGATCTATAATGAATTTAATAATCTATGAAGATACACTGAATAGAAGCAAGATTTAGTCTGTGAAGTCAATCGGTAGTTTAATGAATTACTTAACACATTTTAATGTTAATTTTATAAATCGTGGTTTTCATTCGAGTCAAAAAGGATGTTAAGTCGTGGCATCTCTTAGGGCAGCAATCACACCTTGTGAGCGACCAAAGCTAACCCTGACACTGCTTGGATCTAATCCATGGCTCCTGTCTCAATAATAAAGAGTGTAATCATGGGGAATATAATTAAGTGTAATTAAAGCACAATAAAGCACTATCATATAGGATGTCATCAGTAGGTAAAGTCCCATCGTGAACTATAAATCAAAACCTGAGCATGATGTAATTCCAGTTATCTGGTGTCAGGCATTAATTGAGCTACAGTATCACAGCTGTATAGCTGAGCACAAGCAAATGTGTTGTGTTCCTAGTTAGTTCCCAGCCCTCAAGGCACGCTTTGTGGCACACACGTTCAATGAAAAGGTCAGGTGACAGTAATTCTTAGTTGTTTTGCTGTCTGCAATGAAAAGTAATCTAGAGACTGTAAAAACTGTAAAAAATGGACCAAGAACAGAGGCATAGCGAGCAGACATAAACCGTAGATATGATTAACGAGTCAGACCATCATGTAAAGTTTATTATGGTTTCTGCATTCGTTTTTTCTCTGAAACTATGCGCTGTGATATAGCGAGTTCCCTGCACCGAATACAAGTCTGCATAGAAATAATGGGGCGGGGGTGCTTTCCTGCAGCTTTTATTGTTCATTGGGCGCTTATGTATCTTATTGTGCTGTCACCTCTGCCACTGGTTAAAAGGATGAAAGAGGAGATGTTTACGTCTCAAAGATAAAGCCAAGGCCCCGTGTTATGACCAGAGTCTGGCGAGCTGGCGAGGAGGGAGGAGAGGGTGTAGCAGGATGTGGAGGTATCATCACTCAGACACAGACAGACATTATGCACAAATGCGCATGAACAAAAGCACACGCACACCTACACACGCGCACACATACATGTGGTGCCACTGGTGCACGTCGGAGTCACAGATGGGGGAGCTTTAGAAGGTTGAGTGATCCACCGCATGTAAACAAAAGCTGTCAGAGTGAATTGTTAGATCCACAAGATTGTCCTTTCGCTTACTTGTGCTATCAGGCCACGGTGTGCTTCCAAATTCCTCTCCACTGGGCTGGTCTTTGGAGAGAGAGAGAGAGAGAGAAACAGAAGTACAGGTATGAGGTCAACGTGCAGAGTCGAGGTGAGGAAAACGTGTTTTATTCAATTATATTTAACAAGTAGAACATCAAATCTGCTGAAGAGAAATTCCCCTTTAACAGTCTGAATCCTGCAAGTCAACATTATATGTGTGCATCTCTGAGCAAATATTTCCCCCCATGTTTTGGGGCGGGTTAACAATCTTAAGAATTTGTAGTGAAAGCATGACTGGCGTGAATTAAAAGCAGCTGTTGCCTTGTGGTTACCCAACTTCTACCAAACCCACCTCCCGACGCTTCATCGGCTGCAAAGTCCTCATCATCATCCAGTAAACTCTGAGACGCCTGGAGGTCTTTCTCTGCCTCCAAATCTTCTGGCAGAGGGACCTCTCCCCATACCTTGGAGGCCTGTGTCACCTGCCGTAAACACAGAAAAATTAATAGGGGTTGAAATCTCACCGGGGAAAAGGTTACACCCAGTGCTACACATGAACTCTGGGATCATAGAGAGGAAACAAAAGCTGGAATGGGAAATGGGGCATTGTGATGCCTTCTCAAGTATTTGCAAATAAATAAAAGTTCATGACACCTACAAGTTTTGTTTTCATTACACGTGTTTAAACAAATTCAAAACCTCACAGTTTATGGTTCTTCTCACGCAAACGTGGTCGTTAGCTACCGACATTCACATGCGACTGCAATGACCAGCATAGAAATGCCCACACAAGTACGCAGGCGCGCGCACAAACACTCATTTCTGAAGGCCAGAAAAAGCAGCTGAAGTTCAGATCAGAATGACACAAATCTGCTAAAGTATGCTTTAAACTACTCTTTCCCCCCCTGGCCAAAAAAAAAAAAACCTTTCCAGCAGCACTAGTCCTTCAGAACTGGCTCTGCACTCTGGAATCAGGAAAGAGTCCATCAATGAACCATTATGTCACTCCTAGCAGCAGGAAAAAATGCAGCACCTCATAGGACACGACTCCGAGCATGCACAGTACTTGGGCTGGGAATCAAACATCGACACAAAAAGCAAGTAAGCTGCCAGTTAATGCATGTAAACTGGCTTTTGGTGCTGCTTACCACAGTTTACCATTTTAGGCATATTAGCATGAATTTACTACATCACACTAAACATAAGCTCATTCTGTACTGCTCATAATCCAAAGACAAATTTAAATGAGGAACTTGATAAAGTGTTACTAAAACTCCCCTCGAAGGAGATTTAAACACCCCGTGCATATCAGAATATATTCTATTAGAATTTTTTCCTTATTTTTCAGATCACAGGCTAACAGCCTCAGGAAGCGCAAATTATTTTTGCAATGTTCTCTTTTTTGCATGACAACGCATTCGAAATCAAATAAGTGTGAAGACCGAACGACGTCCTCCTGCAGGACACCTGACAGACGCGTCAGACGCCCTCACTGAGGAGACACAAAGCATTTCCAGCCAGTCTCATATCTGATCATCTTGATAAAGTTTACTATGGTGTGGCGGCCTGACTGGAGCACAGTGTGGGTTTATTATCTCTACTCTCAGCATCTCAGCATGCGGACTGCCCAGACGCTGGCTATAAGTTTAGATACGACTCTGGCAGGATGCCACCCCTGGCATTTCCAGTAGGCATGGCCCGCCAGTTCCTATTTCCACCCAACTCTGTCATGGTAGTTTTCCCATTTAAATGGATCCAGCTAATAAATAACTAGATCTATCCCCCCAAATCCTCTCTCCCCTGACTGAACACCCTTACAACAACAATCCCGGGCCATTTTCAAAGGCAAACTGCTGACTAACTAAATTCTTTTCAGCGGTGCCGACCAGCGAACCATTGGTGCGATCATCTGCCGCTTCCCACTCCCTTGGGATGGGGTATCATCTGGACGTGCTAGATACCATCTGGGCCAAAAAAAACAAAAAAAAAAACTCAACAAACTTACAGAACAGCCTTTGAGGGATGGCTCCATATTCACACTTGATCTTAAAACTAACATGTTAAGCTACGCTTGTTTGAGAATGTCAGCCGACCTCATCTTAGACAGGGCTGAGAACTACACATGAATGTGCCCTCTCACTATGCAACTGCATTCTCGTTCAAAGGCTAATCTGACCTTTACCCTCAGTCTCGGAGTCAAGACATGTCTGTGGTGTTAAGAGTTCTCTCTCCCTGCAGATAAAGGTCTCGATGGACTCTGTAATTCTTTTGAACTCCAGCCCACCCAGAGGACAAACACCTCAGAAGCTCTCATGGCTCTACTAACTTGTTTCAATTTCCAGGTCTGTGCTTAAAAAAAAATAGGCATCAACATAAACACAGAGGATGTACTGTAACTTACATACAGACACACATGGCCACCTTTTACTTATGAATATTTACTTTTGAATTACTTAAAAATCTACAACAGCAGTAGTGGCTCTACAAACAGGGAACAATCCATGGATAATGAGCAGCAGGTGACATGAGACAGAACACAGGCCTTCAGCTGTTTAGAATGAACAACTGATAGGCAATGAATGGGAAGCAAAACGTATTAGAAAACGATTGATCAGACCGCAATAACCGAGCCAAGAACATTTCGAGGCGCAACTCCCGTCAGCTGTTGTTGAGTCTTGCAGCTGGAGGCCTGCTATCATCTCTGCTTCTCAACAAGCACTGCCTCCCTAATGCTAACATCTGCACTGGAAGCCCTTTTAGTTCATTCAACTTCAGCTTTTTTTCATGATTTCTGTTTATCGTTTGCATTTTAATCCAAGATAATTCTCCGTTGACCGAAGCATTAACGTGCACATATAAACTTCCTCTTTTGCCTTTTAATGCAAGCTGATTGGCACTTGTCGGTATCGTGCTGCCTGCGTGCCAAATTATAGCATAAGCATTAAATTATGGAAGGCAAAACAGCAGCGCATAAACCGATTTTAGAGGCTACAGCATGCTTTTAAAGGGCACCCAAGTTCTTCAAATGTGCATGTACAAAAAATGTACTTTTCGCACAAACACTGGCATTCGGTAGCACATGCAAACAAGCACCCTCAGTCTATTACAGCCTTGCATGAACAGACACACACTATCATACACCCACACGTCAACATTCCCATCCTGGTTACATCTGAGTGACATCCAAAGCCTGTCAGAGGAAGCGTGAGAAGATTTCTTCAGAGACTCAGTTCGCCTACGCTGTTAATAAACCCACTGTTGCAGCTGCAGGACAATCTGTAAGAAATATCTTAAAAGGCACAGAGAGTGTCTCACAGTAAAGAAAAAAAAAAACTGGATGAAGCTCATGATAGACGTGATTCTCACACAAGCGACGCTCTCTCATTAAAATGTTTCTTGCTAGCAAGTGAAACTGTTTGTTGATAAAGCAGCACCGGTTTAGCATTTAAATCACCTCTCGAGCTCGCGCAACCTATCAGCTTTTGTCCCCACGAGAGCTTGGGATATGCAAAGACAGAAAAATGAAAGCTGAAAAAAGGCAGCATTGCTCATTCCACTCAATTGATCCAAACGCCAAGTTGTGACCTTTTAAGCAAGCAGAAAACCTTCACAAGATGAATTCTCAGTCTACTTGACCCTCCATCTCCCCTATAACCACCACCCCTTCCCTTCCTTTTACTCTCTCTCTCTCACTCTCCCTAATATCTGCTTGGACTTGAAGTAGCAACATGTACTAAGCAGGAATGGAATGTAAACTATAGAGAGCATTAAAGGGATGAAAGCTTGACACACACTTTAGGTAGAGCAGGCTGAAAAAAAGGAGCCCACCAAGCACAACCAGGCACCAAAGCAGCCCGAGTTGCAGAATCCCTGAACTCCCTTTAGCTGACCCATTTGCTATCTGAGGAATAGCAGGTAAAAATAACACGTTATGAGGATACAAAGATTTAGATGCCCAAAACAACATGAAAAAAAGGCTCAAGATTAAACTGTACAATTCTGTCAGAATTGTAAAATCAGAAACATAATTCTCATGGCACATTAAAAAAAAAAAGATGTTAATTCTACTGATTTCAAAACATGGTTGATTTTCAGATGAGAGTTTTTATGACACGCTTGGCTGACTGCTACAGAAGAGTGATGAAACACGAAGAGCAAAAGAGATAAACCCAAGAGCAATGTTCCCTTGCAGGTACAACCCCCCCCCCCCCCAGACATCTCATCATTTTTTTGACTACAAAACTGAGTCACTAGGGCGGCTTTTGTATGTTTAACCTTTAGTGGGAGTGGTCAGTGATTTGACAAACTACCACTTCTGACACTAAACCTCTGCTTGAGGGTGGGGAGGTGCTTTGTCCCCAACTGAAGCCCTTCTGCACACTGGCATTTCCACATGGTTTAATGTGAAGTGACTGGACATGGAGGAAGTGGGAGGAGGCCTTTGACATTATTCACAGATTGGCTTCTTAGAGTTCCATGACTAATACTGTGGGTGCAAGAGACATGCCAGATTTTCTCAGGACAGAGGGATAACAGTGAGGAGGAAAGGGCCAGAATAGCAAAAGTCCACATGACCATCTTGACCATCAACCCCTCCCCTCAGTCATTCAATCGCTAACCCACACAACAATTATGCCATGTATTTTACAGTAAGCTTGGTCTGATGCTGGAAATAAACAGTGGACCTGGCATTTATCAATATGCATACTTCTGCTTCAGTTATATTCTGGTATTTGCAGAATAATGCTGCAGGGTGCAATGCAATCAAAAGCGTCAAATATAATTGGCTGAATATGAAGTGCTGAATTGCTGCGGTGTGCATTTTAAAGAGAGAAGGAATATGATTTCAAACAAAATTTTAAAAGAGCACCCCAACCATATTATCCAACTCATGGCAAATAGTTCTATAAAATAATGTAATTTACAATGCACCACCAGTTTGGTATCCATTTATGCTTTCTTCTCTTCTAAAAGCTACCCTCCCCCCCCCCCCAAAAAAAAAACAAAAACAGAGTGTAAAACACCGGGACATGACCACGAGGTAACTAACACATAATGCACTTTGCACAAGCATAAATGCCGGCGATGACATCAGCCACTCATGGTTATGTCGTAGGCTCTGCAAAGGTTCTTAATCAGAAGTCTAAATCAGGCATTCTTCTGTTGCTTTCATTTTATGTCTGTCCCTTCTTCAAGTATGGCCTCAGGCTAGCAATTGCCACACAACTTCAAACACACTCCTTTCCCTTTAAACCAACACTCACTGTTTAGGGAGGCATGTCAAAATAAGTATCCAGCCTGTGTGGACTTGTGTTTAGCTGTGGCGCAGCCAAACAGGATGAGAAAGGATGTCTGCACTGCAAATGCTGATGAGCTTTTTCTTTCTCGTTCTCATGGACTTAAAAAGGAGGAGGAACCAGTAAGTCCTCGCTGAACACATGCTTACCGATATTACTCCATTTCACACCTTTCACACCTGTTACTCTGGACTGCTCAAGTGCTTTAAATGTGACTGATGCTAACTGTCACATTTAGATGTTTAGGTGAGTCACGACATACTGTATTTCAGGTTAAAAGGTCACAGCCTGGCGACACCACGGCCAGACACAGAGCAGCGATCGCAAACCAGCTGTGAAACAAGACACCCCAGCCTAACGCTAAATGAAATCCTACCTCTGACGGGCTTTTTTCAGCCTCAATGACAGCAAAATGAGAGGACTTGGAATTTGTGTAGCCTTGCTCCTTTTACTGTATTATGTTGGAGGTTTGAAAGAAACATGCAGCTTAAAACTTCATGTTAAATTATCCAAAGAGCTGTATAAATATGGATTTTCCTAATTTAAACATTTTTAGGCTACTCTAGAAGTAGATGAAAGTGATTTCAAACGCTATTGTATTATATTTCCACCGTGGGTGGGATAATTTAGCATGACCGCGTTCCCCCCGCAAACAACCCTAGGCGTGAAAGCCAAGCTGACACCCAAAGACACACCGTCTTTTCAATTATCACCCCAGCAGGACGCTGCATTAACAGACCACCTAGAATGACAGCCGCTGCTTGTCTAGTGGCGAATCCTGAATAACCCCAACATTACTGAATAAAAGCCCAGAAATTGCCCCCTGCTTTGGTATGGTCCAGTTATTAAGGAACGCATATATACGCTGCCTAACAGTTATCAGCCCACTGTTAACAGGGCACTGCGGACAGCGAGAAAGCTGACTTTACCGGATTGGAGTGCTTATTGTGAGAAAAATATGGCAGTAAATGTTTTTATGCTCATGGGCAGAACATGTCTGCAAACAGTAGCAGAATACTTAAAAGGGCAACTGCAAAAGCATCATCAAGTCCTTGCTCACCTGAGACGCACGTCACATACAACATAAACACTGCAGGAGTGCATGGTCTCAAAATAGCGCATGTGCTTCCGGTAACATTTCTGAGAGATTGACCTGCAGGGAGGAGGGGACAGAGGGGCCAGTTCCCCCCAGACGACAGCTGACAGGCGAGGTGCTGAGACCTGCAGCAGCTCGGAGGGGAAGAGCAGCTCTAGCTTGGCTAGCCTTGGCCCGTTTATTTATAACAGAAAGAGTCCCTTTGAAAGGACTGCTGTGTCACTTAAGAAGTCTGCTTTTCTTCCCACTGCGGAAGTTGGAGGGATCAGAGATTTGAGGCGCCTGAACATCTACATGATACATGAGGAGAAGCCATAAAATAGCCAGAATGTTTTAGGCGCTGAATATCAGTGCAAAATTCTTAGAGCAACATTACTGGATATAAGCCATTTTAACTTGGTAGAGGGGTTAATGTACAATCAGGGGGATCACCTAATTTATTAGGATTCATCCTCTAGTGATCAGGACTGTGTATATATACACCAAACTACACAGTAAGGCACATCACAGTTGTGGAGGAATTTCCCTATAAAACAAAACTGTCAACCTCGTAGTGGTGAATAAAGAAAATTCAGGGGATTAACAAAGTCCATGGACTATCCTCTTGGGGCAATGAATGCCTGTACAAAATCCACTGAACAGTTATTAAAATATTTTAGTTTAGAACAAAGCGGTGGGCCGACAAACTGACATTACCATCCCGAGAACCAAGGTGCTAACACGACTTAAAAATAAACGTAGATTACGATGAGCTGATTTAAAGTTTTGCTGGCTGGATGAGCTTTAGAAAGGAAGTAGCAACAGCTGTTTGACGGCACTGGCTTCCCTACGCCAAATGCAGCGGAGCTACCCTCCTCTCTTCCTCCCTTGCTCATGCTCGCCCCAGGACCAACTAATCTGACACCACCTGTTGACTTGGCCACACTTACAGTGTCCCACATAATCACAGGCCAAAGCTAGATCAGTCTGTCAGCTTGCCCAGCACCCTGTTCCCCCACAACACTGTGCATCACGCTCGATGAGTTCAGTGTTGCGCCGCGTGGGAAAAGCAGTTCATCCAACCATTTCTAAAACTGAAATTAAATCCCAGCGAGGTGCAGAAAGTAAACATCTGCATCTTGACAATAATAGAGGCTTGACTTTGTGAGAACAGAACGGGCTTCAGACCCTTTCGCCAGCAAGAGAATAACCTCCAGGTGTCCTGGCCGTAGGGAGCAATTTCATGTTAGTAAAGCCACTTTCCACCAGTTCCCAAGGTCATGGCGATCTCATAATTAACTGGGATTTGCAGGGCACCATGGTGAAGTTCCTGGAATGAAAGGCACTTCCAACATGTTGAGCATCTCAAACTGTGAGTTTTGAAGTGTCTTTGTTTGGAGACCTAAGATGCACTCTGAGCTTAGAATATCACACACACACACAAAAAAATAAAATAACTGCCGTTATCTGAACACAAGTCTTCGTTGGACACCATCTGCACATCAAAGTCCTTTTCCTATTCTTTTTTTCCCCCCACAGCAGTACTAACAGTGCAGTTCTGTTAGTTTTGCCAAGGCCTATATTAAGTGATGGGCTGTGAGAACAGAATATTCTTCCACAGCTGTTTATGCCATTAATATAAACATAATAGGGCAGAAGCATTAAAGAGAGCTGCGCTCCTCTCCAGATGTTCTGTGCTGCAGAGCAAACAAGACACTGCTGTCCGATGTTGACAAAATCATCAAAGGGTGCAAAGAGAGAAGACATTCAGAGGTTATCCTTGCCTTTCAAGAGCCCCACCCACAACCCCCACTCACCCTCCTCATTCTCACTTGGAAATTACCTGCCAGCTGTTTTGGCTAACCTACGCTCCACGGAAAGGCCAAAAGTGGGAGTAGACAAGGAACGTGGTAGGAAAAATCTGATCTAGCCTGGCCTCACTGGCAGAACAGCACAAAATATCCATGGGCAACAAAAGAAAGGTTACCTTTCATCACAGCCCACACAGGCGAGCATGAAAAGGGTTCTCTAGTCTTTAAAATTATTATAAAATAAATACTGATGCGAATATCATGGTCTTGCGTGATATTAAGAAGAAATCTGAAACATATTCACACTGGGAAGAACCAATAATAATGAGCAATTTGCAGCAACAGATGAACTTATCTTTGTCCACAGGCATAAACACTATTCACCGTTTCTGTAGTTACATTTTTTTTTTTATTCCAATATAGCCTGGGAAGTACTCCTGCTGTCTGATTATACATGAAATCACTGCTTCATTTGGCGATCATCACGTGTGAGATGAAGAGTTTAACGTCTACGTCAACGGGCACTGATAGAAACAATGGAACTCTTTGAAAGCAACAAGACAAAGTGGGAAAAGGAACACGTTACTTAACACACAAACCTATTGTACGATAGGAGGGACATTTTACCTAAAGGTGGCCCATCCGTGCCTTAGCTGAGGCTGTCCTAGGCTATTTAGCAGAGTAATTAATTTAATCAATTCATTTATGTATTTACTTTATTCACATGAAAAAAAAAGTGTGATTCAACACCAAATCTAGTAGACAGAGTCATTACAAATACCTCTGCTGTGAATCCCCACAGCTGTTGCCACATGCATACAGTATGTTTTGATAGAACAATGCCATAAACCAACACCACAGTAACAAAGCCATTTATGTAGTTGTCATTTCTGGTCCAAGTGTCAGCATATTTTCCAAGTCATCTGCTCTTGTTTGACTGGATCGGGTTCAAAACATCAGCGGGACGCACACACGGCACTTGTCTGCTGGGAGAAGTGGTGAAGGTTAAAAATTCAGTTTCACTAGTGTTTGAAACGGCAGCTGCCGGTGGCGAACAGCACCCTGTCGCAAAAAATCTGCTTGTTAACGCAACTAGCAATTCTCTAATGCGGAACTGTGCGCTCGCATCCAACAATGACTTAAAGCAGGAGCGCGTCAGAAAGAATGAATGAAAAATAGTGAGGCAGGTGTATAAATCTACTGACTGAGATCCCATGAGCTTAGACGGGAGATCTACACGGATAACAGAGGTGGAATTCCGGGGGGGGGATAAAAATACCACAGGAGCTGCGTAGCTGCAGGTGTTATTACACCCCCTCCGGAGGCCCTGCAGCCACGGTGGCTGCAGGATGGAACAGGGTGAAAGGTCCAGTGAGGGGGCATCTCCGGACCTCTGAGCTGTTTCATGTTGTTTGCATCATGTTTACTGCTGCTTTAGATGTTAATTGCATCATAATTAAAAGTAGAGTTGCTGATTACATAGCATAGAGTTTAATAGTTATGTAAAAAAAATTGCTACTCACTCCATATTATCCAGAGCTGGCTATTACCACGTTGTTCAGGATATTTGAGTTGTGCTTACTTGCCTGAATTTTATTTGGCCAGCAACTTTAAAGAAGCTTTTGTGTAAGACTCTTGCCTATGTAAAACTCTGCACATGCACTTTCCAGATCGATCATCAAAGAGGCTGAGTACTAAAGTAGGAAGTTTGCTGCAGCGGTTGGCAAGCCCCCCGCCTTCCCATCTGAAGCTGGGCCTGGAAAGCAACCAATAAACACAGCAGAAAGCCATGTTTGAGAGAACACTGTGAGAGGTAGAAGGCACAGCCAAGTATGGCTCAGCACACCGGCACGCCCACATCTGTATAGAACATGAAAATTAACTGAAGAGCTCTTCAAACCAGTCAGCTTCTGACACTGATTCAGTTAGAAGACAAAAGAGAGCTTCTGTTTCTGTTGATACCGTGTTTCGCTTTCCTTTTTTTCACTGCGTAGAACAAAGTGATTTAGTCATTTTTGTTTTGACAGTGTGTAATATTTAATGACCAAAAATAGACATGAATGTTTTAAGGCAAATCCAGCCACAGCTCTCCTAGCGGAGATGTGACCCTTAAGCTTCGGCCTAACGAGGGACTTTCCCACAGGTTGTCTTCCATGTCTGGTGAAGGAAGTCATTTATTTCCCACAATCCAAGGAAAGAGGCAAATCTTAACCACCCTCCAAAACACTAGCCAGCCTCGTTTCTTTAACTACAGTCTAAAGCAGAGAAATGTGAACATTCCTAAAGCCAGTTATTGCATTTGGCCTGAGAAAGGGAATCAGCTACCAACTTTGTCAGCATGAAATACTTTCAGTCTGACTGGCCTTTGCCATCTCCATTCATAGTTTTAAATTCTGGATTCAAATTCCCTCTGTCACTCCCAGACAAAGGATCAAGGGGCAGGACACTCGCAAAGAACCAGCTTATCTCCTGAAGGCTGGTTCAAGAAGAAGGATCAGGGGAATCCCAGAGATGTGTTGGATTTGTCCAGGTGTAAAGAGCTTTTGTGTTCCCCGTCAGAAAAATCCAACCTTATAAACAGGATCAGTTTACTTGCATTGCTCAGGTTAAGCATTGGTGATGGTCCTGTGTCTCATTTTCATCTTTTTATGCATTATTTTTATTTGTCATGCATTGTGTGCATCTCTCTGAGGTCTTTTAGCTCTTTCAAAGCCCATAAATACGCCTTCTAGTTTGAGTCTAATTTGGCAGTTCCCTCGTTAATGGCAAGAATTAACAAGGAAAACATTATTGGCTTAAACTTACTAAAAGTTGAAGACTTACACAAGAAGTTCCTTACACGGTTTCAGTGCATCCAACATTAGCAACGAGTATGGAAATCCATGCCAGCTCAAACCTTAGTAAGTCTCAGAGCAGACGTTGGATAAGCAAACTGAGAGAGTGCAGGATGAAGATATGGTTATGAATAAGGGCTGGGGGGGAAAGCTGCTGGACAGGAGATAAACACTAGTCCAGTCATTACTTTTGTCCAAGGTCAACAAGGGGCTAAACAAGAGCCTCTTGAGATCATTTTGAGTTTTCTTGCATAATTTGCATTCACAGAAACAAAAAGTTATAGATATTCTTCATTTTTTTTCATGCCTTATGGCTTTACATCAGCGGCAATGGCAGAATAAAGTAATAATTATGGTATCCTGTTATTGCCTTTAATAGCTGTTCCTATCTCAAACCACTTGTCCTGTTTAATCTCAGATAAAACCTTTCAGTACGAGCCGTGCTTAAAATCTATGACGTTCTGTATTTAGTTACTGACTGTATCAGCAATGAAACCTTCAGTATATTAATGCACCCAGACTGGGAATGTTCCTGTCTAGACTTTTTCCCTGCAGGGATCAGTCACCCGTCCATCACACAAAACGGAAAAACAGGTACTGATGTGGTTCGAGCAGCCGTGATTCACAAACTGATAAATGTAAGTAAACGAGTCCCTGTGAAGCACACAAAAAAATTAATGAAATTAGCCATTAAATGTCAAGATTTCAAACACATCTTTTCCTCAGACTGCAGCAACCAAATGCACAGAGATCAGAAAAAAGTAAACAAATAAAAACAAATATGACTATGCAGACATTAAGTGTGATAAAAGAGAATTTCCGTGAGCCTGACCGCTATCCCATTTTCCCTGATGAACTTAGAGGAAGGAATTCCCCCAGAAAGAACCACGCCTGCTGGATCTTACGCTTTGAGAGCCAGATAAAATCCCTAAGCTAAATTAAACACTTCCTTTACTTCACTTGGTCTGATCGTTCCAAAAATAAAGTGGCTGCATGTTCAGAGCAGGACAATATCTAAATGCAGCAGTAACTGTAGTGTAAAAAGACAAAAAACAGCAACACAGAGTTTACTGTATGCCGGCAAATTCAGCACTTCACACTAACCAGGAGCAATGAAGATCCCCATAGTATTAAATAAAAACACAATCAGTTTCTTTTAATAGCACTGCACTGACCTGCGGTTTACTTAAGGTGGCGTAGCAAATAAGTGCAAATTTTATGCTGATGTTTTAGGTTCATCTTACCTATAAGTTATATTTGTATCTTTTTAACTGTCTCACCCAGAACAAATGGCACATGTCAGCAAAACAGAAAGAAGCTTAGTCAGCTATTAAGACTATTCGTCGCATATTGCTAGCTTGCAACATGCAATGCTGAGCAATAATGAACAACAACCATCTTTGATTTGCTAATTAGCGCAACAAACATTTAAGCCATGACCTTCCAGGGCAAAAAAACCCCTTTACAATTCAGGTCCTGTGGTTTGTAAAACTGCTGCCATCATCAGCCAGGAGCAGGACATGAAAGTCATGTCGTCTGGCCATCTTCCAGCCAGACAACAAACCTGAAGGCCAGCATATGACAACCATAAACAAAGTCTGGGAGTATCTGCCTTTTAATGGCTGACAGACAAATTTCACCTGTCCTCATAATTCAACAGCAGGCCTTAATTTGACTGCATGCTCACACCCACAAAGACATCTGTATGCCAGGAGTTTAAGCAATAATACAAGGAGGCAGGAGGGCTAACCTGCCCATTCATTGGAAGCAGATGTGAGGGATCTATTTCCTACTATAATAAAAGGTAATTACAGGCAAGGGGCCCTGTGTGTTCTTATGAAAACACAGGGAGCAGCAGTGGTTAATCAGCGAAGTGAAGCCGTCAGGTATATGAGAGAAGCCAGTGAAACCAACTGCAGCTTGTTCTGTGTGTGTGACTCATCACTGTGCTAATGGACAAGCCAGCACAAGCCTGCTGACCTTTCAAGGGAAAAAAGAGCAGAATGAGGATCGTTTGAGACTCAGCTTTCACCAGCATGATTACATCACTCCCCGTGACCTTTGTGACAGTTTACAGTACAGCTATACAGTTTCATAAAATGAGCAGTAGCACAATGCTCATGCATTTTTAAGGTATTCACTTCACTCATTCATCTAATTCCTGTCCAGGCGGCAGAACAATATCAGGATGAGCAATTAATGACAATCCCCGCTATCCTCGAGAAAATAAAAATAATATATATCCATATTTATAATGCACTTGCAAATGTTGTTATTAGCTTGCTGTTGTTCTTTGTTGTCGACCAGGAAACGCATGAGCCAGCTGTGTTTTTGTACAAACACAACTGCTTAAGCTGCTCCTAATCGTTGTAAAGATGTAGGTACCTGCACACCTCGAATTATTAATAAGAGTGGCATGTGTTCAGTGTTCTGGTGGGATGAGGCAGAGACATTAATCACGAAGTTTAACTTGTGGCGGAAAAAGCGCCGTGATTACTGAAATTAAAAGCATGGCCGTCTTCCCATTCAGAAATAGCTTCCCACATGGATGCTGAATCCTGACATTTGCTTCCAGAAAGGCCCCGGCTGTAAATGACTATTTTTTGTGATCATATTCAAAAAACGTCTTAGAGACTGAGCATGGCTAATGCCTGACATTCCACTTTTTCAGAGGTAAAATCTATGATTCATGCGACACATTTTAAAAGAGAACTGTGCAATGAAATGTGCGACAATTTGTTTTCTTTTCTTTTTTGTAAAGTTACTGAATCGTTGACCTGACAGAGACAGCCGGACAGGACAGGTCTACAGCAGGACATTTATAATGGGTATATGGCATTTCCTATGTAGATTAAATCTATAGTGTGTTTGGGAATGTGATATTACAAGAATATTACAAGGGGTGCAACAACAGTGCTGAGCCGCTGCGCCCAGAGCAGATTGAGCTCTAATCCTCGCCAGTCTGGTCAGTTCATTCCAGTAAACAAATAGGAATGAAATAGCTCCACTCTGGTTCTACTGTTATCACCCTCAAATTTTGTTTTCCATTATCCCTGGACTAGGAAAGCTCAGATGAATCAACAGACTGAGGTTAACCATGCGCCTGCAGGCAGGAGGGATGTCTGTGCCAGAGACTCTGACTGCAGTCTGGTGTTTGTGCCAAATCTTATTCCCCGTGTGCCCCCCCCCCATCTCCACCCCTCGTACCCATGACAGGGTCATAACAGAGCCTCAGCAGGTGGAGCCTTGTAGGAAAGACGGAGCCTCTTCATTATGACACAGTTTAAAGAACATCCTCAATGCGTTCACAGTCCACATAAATCACTCAAGCCCTTAGTTCAAGGGAAGAACCATTTAATTACCCCCCCTTAAAGGAATAATTGCCTGACTTGGCTGGAGATACTGAAGAAGAATGGAAAACTGAGGCCTTTACGATATCTGATATTTATAGAAAGAACATCAAGGGCAACCAAGATTTTTAATTTAGATTAAAAAATCCAATACATGTACCTCTTGTGGACATAAAAAGAGATCAAGAAAAAAATCTAAAATTGACCTGTAAGTGTAAAATCAAATTCTGTGCACAGATTTTTTTTTTTTTTTAAATTCTGCTCTTCAGCAGCTCTTCCCATTCTTACTGATGTGGTATTGCAAAGGCACAGTTGGTGGTCACCAGCTACTTACTGTGAACTGCGGTCTTAACTGAGAATGCAGGCCGACTCATTCTTCCACTATGTCAGAAATTAACAGTAGGTTGGGTTTTTAAATACTTCTGCCTGTTATATTTCTATATTCTCCCTCTATGCCATCTCTGGCTGGGAGGCTGTAGCAGTCCAGAGTAAATAAACAAAATTTTTAAGCTGAGTATTTATTTAGATGAGTTTTCTTTCCATGGACTCAACAGATGGTTTGGGTGGAGAGAAGATTATATACAACCACTTTGGCTTAAAACCGCAAACATTTCCTTGCCTTACCAACTGTGTTACAAGGCCAACCTCCAGCTTGAATAGGCCTGCCAGGTACAAACTGTCGAGCCTCAGGGCACATGATGGATGCTAAGCTTCCTTAGTCAGCATGGTGGTTAAGAAGCCTTTTTTTTTTTTTTTTTTTTGGGGGGGGGGGGGGTTGGGGTGCCAATAAACTACATTAAAAAAAAAAGATAAAATCTGAGAACTTTCTCTCAGCTCCTTTCAGAGGGTGATCCGGAACAACTTCAAGAGAAGCGTGCTCGAAAATAATTAGAGGGCTCGGTGGTGATAGCTTCCAGCAAGAAGCTGTGATTTTAATCTAGTGAAACGTTCCACCACCGAAAGGGTTGGCATTCTTCTCTTATCAATACCTTGATTTTCATTCCTACATATTTTTTACATAGAGAGGAGTGTATTATGTGCGGCTATTACACTATCTAGCGCGCTTCATAAAACCCTACATTGCTCGGTGGAGGGTGGTGCATTTTTTTAAAATATTTAAAAGCATGTCTGTCTAATTATCCTGTTACCTACAATAGTTACCAAGAGTTAAAATACAGGAAGGAAAGCTCATTAACTAAACGGCATTTGTTTGTTAAGTTAGCAGCTACATTAAAACCAATTAAAATTAATTTCAACCACCACAACAGTCACCAACTAACTAAAACCCTGCTACTGCTCTCATATAGATATTTTAGATATTATGATGATAATCATGGTTTTAGATTTAAAAAAAAAAAAATCACAAGAATGCTATAAACTACCACGTGGTGAATGGGTAAAGCAGGTGTGGCATTGTGAGATTAGATGCTATTTTATAAACAAGGAGAAACATGCAAATCCTGGAAAGCCTGAGTAAACTTTGCTTCAAAGGAAGTGGAGTCCTCTTGTTCTGTAGATAGTCCAGGTTTTATTTCCCCA